>WOVY01005869.1:0-256493 GCA_013436015.1 Rhipicephalus annulatus | reverse complement strand
CCTTGCGGGACACCATTGTCCATAGATTTAAAAGTAGAAAAAAAGGTTAGAGACACAATCAGCTTGCTGTCTATAAGACAAGTAGCTATAATCAGCTCCTGCGCACTATATACCAACGACACCTATTGAGGTGAGTTTTCCTAATAGTATATACGAAACTATGAAGTCAGATGCCTTAGAGAGCTCAATCAACCGAGCTCCTGCAAAAATACAGAGTCAAGCGCGTGTATAATATAATCGGTAAAGGAGAGTAGGCGAAATTTGTTAAGTAGCCTGCACGAAAATCAAATTGTTGAGTGGATGATATGCGAAACTATTTAGATATTTAGACAATTGTTTTCGATACACTTCTCTATATTTTACTGTATGACGAAAGAATGGCAATAGGTCGGTTTAGTTTTAATATAAGTTCTATCACCTTCTAAAGACTAGAATTATCTTGGCTGCGACGAAAAGATGCCAGTTTTAAAACATAAGAATAATTATATAGGCTACAGGGCTCGAGATAAACGTGAGAGATGCATTTCAGGGGAATAGGATGAATGTTATCGAGGCCAGCACTTGTTATTTTATGTGATTATTATTTCCACCAACTCGTTCGGGCCTGTTGGAAAGAGGTAAAAAGACTGAAAACGTTTCCTCGTTGGTGGTGGTAATCATGAGACAAGAGGGAAGTGTTAGCACAGAAGTACTTGTTCAAGGCGTTCGCAATGTCATCTGCATTTTTAAGAACACCCTCTGATGACTGTAATTCAGTTATAGCTGGCTCACTTATGATCTGTTTAGAAATAAATTTTGTTTTCCATTATTCTTTGCTGTTATACTAGCGTTATTTATTCTGTTCGTATATTAATTTTTTAGCTTTTTCAAGGACTTTGTTAAGTAGGTCGCAGTATTTTATATCGCAATCGCAAGGCGGCATTGGAAGGCCGTTTCTTAAACTTTTATTATTGTTTTTCTTCCCAAACTCTTCATTAAGCCAGATGTGAGCCATGGGTAAGGAGGGGCCAAAAGTTCTTGCGACATTTGACAAAGTGGTAGAAATCGTCTAAGCCATTTTTGACGCAGAGATGAAAAAGAATTAAAGCATCTTCAGGATCGCTAAGCAGTTCTAAGAAAGACCATTCTATGGCTTGTACACACTTGACGAAATTTGTTTTATCAAATACAGTTTTATTTAATAGAGCTTAACTGCTTACGTATGTCACATTCAAATCGGCAAATTACAGGGTAGTGGTCAATTAAGCTGGCTTCGAGGACGCCACAGTAATTTGATGGAATGAAATTTGATAAAATGTGATCGAGAAAATGTGACCAAGCACGCATCTAGTAGGGACCGAGATAAGGTATTCGTGGCCAAATTTTAGAAAGCACGCAGTGTAATCAGAGTACGCTGAGGTGCTTACATCGAGAAGATTGATGTTTATGTCACCTAGGATTACGACATTCTTGTATTCAAGAGATAACTTGTTAAAAATGGATGAAAGTGATGAACAGAAATCGGGAACAGAGGATGACGGTGAACGATATATGCAGCCTATGATTGTTTTATTACCACTCGATGGCAAAGATGGGTTAGCAATTTCAATCCATCGGACTCGGTATTCTCAACGGAAAGGCTGAGATCATATCTTCTTTGATATGGAATTGATGCAGATACGAATATAGCTGCACCGTCAAAACTACCAGACAATCGATGACAATACTCGGGAACGTATGATGGGAAACATAACATATTTTTGTCGTGAGGCGATAGTCATGTTTCAGTGACGCAAATAAAAAAACGTTCAATTGATATGTCGACAGAAAGGCATGCATACAATTGAATTTTTTAAGACTACATGCAATAAAGTGAACAACAGGTGAATATTGATCACAGCAAAACTGCTGAAGTTTATCCGTAGTGAAATACATGTGAAGAACTGGTAAACGAGACAAAAAACGAGAGAAAAAAGATATAAGATATGCGCTGAACTGTTCGGTAAGTAAGCTATAAAAAAAGTTCATCTGGTCTGCTGGAAAAGAGACAGGTCTCTTCTGAATAAATGCAGAAAATACGGCTTTCATTCAACTTTCTGACTTTAATCTAGCATTTGTCAGTCCATAGATGTTGCCATATTTTTCTTTATTGAGTGATAGAGCCTTTGCGAAAAGCCGCTTGTTCTCAGGAGTAAGGTGGTCATTGACAAATAGAGCGTTTAAACGAGAGCCAGAAAAGCAAAGGTCACGAGAAAAAAGCCGAGCCTTTCTCGCTTTGTTTAAGGATATTTTTTTTTTTGCCCGAGAACAAAATCTGGCGACAATGTTTCGGTAGACGCAGCTTTTGTGGGCACTCGATGAACGATGTCGATATCTGAGTCTGAAATCGTGCAGTCAACTTTCGAGGCAATGGTTCTAATGATCGCAGAACAATCCTCACCCTGACACTAAGGAACTCCCTTCAATTCTACGCTGTTTGCCCTGGAATCCTGTTCCATTTGGGCAACGTTTTTGCTCAGAACTTCGTTCTTACGCTCCAGATCCTTGTTGGCTGAAACGAGGGCTGCATTTTCTGATTTGATTGCCCCTATCATCGAATTCAGCATGGTGACACTAGATATGGGCTCTCAATTTATAGCCCTACTTGTAAAAGCACAACCGCAGCAGTGGTTGTGCTTTTACGAGTAGGGCTATACTTGTGCTTACGAGTAGAGCTATACTTGTGCGAGTAGGGCTATACTTGTGATATACTTGGGCTTTTAACGAGTAGGACACGACTGCAAATGTGTGACGTGCTCAGACACATCCACCTTGTAGTGGTCCTGTAGCAAGTAATACAGGAACCTCAGGCATGCCTCTTTTCGCCCTAGTAGTTAGTTTATCAGTGCCAAAACAAGCGAGAAGGTTAGTGGGAGATTCAGCATGTTTGAACATGTTGTGTAAAATCGCATGGCATTGCGCTGCACTCCCTCTAATTTACCAATACGTTTAGTTAATAAGGAAACAAAACCACGCTGGCATATTATAATACTGGTCTTACGAACATGGTGTAAGCTAAGAGCTTTGCGGGCACTGAGGCGATTCTCAGTCGTCTTTATAGGTAGAAAAGTTTACGAAGTACGGCCATAGTCACGTTAGCTATGTGTGTGTCCCACCTTAGGTCAGATGGTAATGTAATGCCTAAGTAATTATGTTGCACAACATTAGTCAGCGTTGAACCATGAATGGTGTAAGTGAATTGTGATGAAATCTGTTTACGTGTTACCGTCACAGCTGCAGAGTTTTTTAACATAAACAGACATTTGCCACTGCCACTTTAGAACAAGTAGACGTTGCGTCGAAGACATCAACGCTCTTAAGGAAGCTGTAGAGGCTGTATTCTGTTTTTCACACTTTATGAAACCAACCCATGAACGTGAACAACACAACACGCACTAATGACAACAAGCCCCGCCGCGGTGGTCTAGTGGCTAAGGTACTCGGCTGCTGACCCGCAGGTCGCGGGTTCGATTCCCGGCTGCGGCGGCTGCATTTCCGATGGAGGCGGAAATGTTGTAGGCCCGTGTACTCAGATTTGGGTGCACGTTAAAGAACCCCAGGTGGTCAAAATTTCCGGAGCCCTCCACTACGGCGTCTCTCATAATCAGAAGTGGTTTTGGGACGTTAAACCCCACAAATCAATCAACTAATGACAACAAGATATCTTGCACTCTGAGCTCTGAGCTTGTCGCGAAAACAGGTCTTCTCTCACCGTAAATGAAGCAGTCTTACCAGTGAGCATACTAGTGAGGTGTCCGGGAAGTCACGAAAAGGAGACGCGAGTACGGAGTGTCGTTGTCCAAGGAACTCGCTGAGGAGGAAGTGACACTCAGGTGTATGCAACAACGAGGCGGGTAGGTTGCCAACACATGGCCGGCTAAGTCAGGCAGCCTTCATCTCAGATGCGCGGACTAGGGGCCGCAACCAAGCACTCAGGCTAACGCACGACAGTGAACCTGGTGGCTGTGGTAGCTCCCCCATGGTTCCATGAACCGGCGAAGCTTGTGGTCAAGCGAAGCAAGCTGCTCCGACTCTAGACCTCTGCCGAACACAGGGCAAACCACGACCGTGACGTTCGCGAACTGCCTCCAACCTGCTTCCGCCCGAACAATGAGCCCCTTGTCGACATCTGTGGCAGTCTTTGAGTCCCCTGTGCGGCTTCTCATTGCGGCTTGCTGGGTTGCCGCGTCAGCAAGTGATTGGTGATGCTAAAGTATCGTGGTGTCCAGTTATAACCCCTGGAATCGGCGTGATGAATTATTATTGGGCCACTTGCACTTCAATACCTTGCGCCGCGCGTCTTGGGCTCGGAATTTCTTCGACATCGTCTTCATAACTCCGGACACCGTTCACGCAAGGCCTTCGAATAATTTTGGTGACTTCGAAGGCGCACACTTCAAACGTGCACTACGTATCACAGCTAGTCCTCTCGTGACGCAAATCTCGCGATTATTCAACAGGTGCTTGTCGGTTTCCTGAATAGCTTACATGTCTGTTCTGGGTACTGACAAAATACTAATACTGGAGCAAGGGAAAATAGGGATTAGTCTCTGAGCACATTTACAGCGTTCTTTCCCGACGGTATCGGCACTTATAGTGCTTTTTCTGCGAACAGCGTTATTGACTTGGATGTCACATTGACGTCTGCATTTTGAAGACGTAAGCAGTTCATAAACACGACGTCTCCCTAGCAACGCTGTAGGACTAAGATGCTTGCGAGATAAACCTGGTTTCTAATCGATGCTCTCGCTGTGCTGATTCCTGCCGGCGTGACTAGGTGACCTCCAGCAGTCTGGATCTCACGGCTTTCCCAGGTTGTCATGACTTTTTTCCAGACATTTTTTTTGCTTCTCGTGTCGACAAGTGCTGTCATGCTGTGGCGCTTTATATGAACGTCCAAATCGCTAGTTCGTCGTCTCGCGTTGCAGGAAGGCCATGGCATCGGGTCACGACTGTGTCGGTTCGTTCTGCAGCTTTCAGTTTGCATCGTCAGGGCCGTCAGGCTGCTAAGTTTTGACGTCAGGGGCCCGTTCGGCTTGCTGTGGGTTTTCTAGATTTTGTTGTAGCGTTGTCGGTGGCCGCTGATTATTTTTAGGTGTTTTGTTGTACATGAACCACACCTCCGTCAGTTGCTAGACTTAGTTTTTCGGATACGGGCTATGTGAACGGCCCCGGGTTTAGCCAGTGTGCGGCTGCGGCGATATATCAAGGTATTGTGATGAAACTACCTTGGTCCGGCATCTAGACGTGGGCATGAAGAGGGAGCGCTACAGCACACTGCAGCAGCGTTGTTCATACCCTCCGGAAGAAGCTGTGGGGAATAGGGCATTCCCAATGCTTGGTGGACTCTCAAGGACACTGTCGGTCATATAGTCCACTCGAGGCTGTGATTATACAAATATCTTAACTAGGTCTCCACGCATGACCACTTCGAAGGTCCCACGCAGGTCGTCAGTGCTGTTGGTCAGAACTCCTGTTTATTGCGATGATGGCGAGTGGCGGTTGTTCTACGTTGTTCACACCCTAAGTGCTGTTTATAGTTTTACCTTCGCTGAGAAATTCAGAAGCACTTTTAGGTATGTAACGGCCAAGTCTTGCTAACAGTTCCTGTTAACACTCTCATAATCAGCCGAATTTTTTCTCCTTGGTCATCGCAGCGTCGGCAAGGCAGAAATGGTCAAGTCCGTTCTCTTGTTAACATAGTGATTTTTTATGTGGTAGGTTCGACCCATATCCAGAAGGAAGCGGCTCTTTTTTGCTGATGATGCTCGTGAACTTATGCATAACTGTGCTAATTGATGTGCGTCGCCCCTTCACTGATTCACAAAGGAATAATTATGTAGTATTGGCGCTTGCAATAAACGTTGAATGTTTCGTTGAATAGGGCAGTGTTACGCGCACACTTGTTCATTTCCTTAAAACACTGTTGAGGTATGCACTGATAACCAAGCCGTGCTATCATTTCAGAAGGCGATAGGCACGTGGCCCGATTGCGCCTCGCAATCTACTTCTCGAGGGAAAGGTCAAGCATTTTTCAATTTTTAGCCAGTCTTTCCTTCCCTTTCTATGCCTATTTCTACAGATCTAGATAGTATATATAAGAATCTTCTCTTTCAAGCGTTCGCTAAGGTCGTAAAAATACCTTTTTAGTTTCTTCATGTGTACTAGTTTTGATGACCCAGTGGCTCACATTGTACGTCAAATCAGTTGCAACTTGTTTTGTTTAAAGTGATTACTGCATACTTAAAATGTGTTTCCTACCACTCCCAAATATTTTGGTCTTTGTGTCTGTGAGAAACAAGAGAATAATGTTTTTTGTAAAAAAATGTGTCTATTTCTTGTTCTGTATTTTATGCAGCGTTTTCAGCGTACTCGCACATGTCTGCATGATTATTGCAGCCAGCCTTGAAGCACCTAAGCACTTGTACTACAATTAACACTACTTTATTTATTATAGCTATTGCTAATACAGGGCAAAATAGCATGAATCAGAAAGCTCTAATACAGTACGTAGTGCATATCACGTACACCGCAAGCTTTCCAATATGGCGAACAGTCTATTTTAAACTTACGAACATGCTAGAATGTGTTTCATCATTTTATAGATTGGCTGTTCGAACGCGACTTGTTTAAGCACGCGCATACGTGTTTTTAAAGGAACAATACGTCAACTTAGTGCTTTTATACATGAGCGAGTGGGAATATGTCGTTGTTCTCAATATACATTTTTTTTTTTTCCTAGAACTGCGGGGCAGTTCCTAGAACAGATAAAGTACGATTCATTGTTATAACACATACACTACGTATTTCCCGCATATTTTGCATGAAGGTATACTCTCCACACAAAATGCTAATGCCACTTGCGTGGTATTTGCAGAAACGCTGTCACTATGCTAAACATGTCATAGCAAACGGTAATCCTGGCGTTATCAAGTGATAAAAAATACATTGGCTACAATCAACCAATGTTACCTAAATACTGAAGTCGGGGCGCTTTCGTACATTGCTAAAGTATCTGTTTAAACCACTAGGGCTTTGTCTCGAAAATTTCAAAAACGCAATGCGTAGGGAGAACTTTTGATCCTGTTTGGCGCTTACTATGGGTAACGTAAGGTTAATTAGAGTGAAAATTATCGGTACTTTTTATATTGTGGTGAGACTATAGACGTACGGAAAATTGTCGCATTTCAGCAACTAAAATATTTCTCCTCAGAAGACGTGCACATGAGTGCATTCATCTTTCTTGTACAATACAGTACGAGCATACTTGGTTTCTACAAATTTTGGTGACCATGACTTGACTTCATTTGGTAGTATCATATTGCCTAGTTTTTACACTTCTAATTGAGAGCGTAACCAAGAACACATGCTGAATTGCTCAGGATGGTACCGAAAAAAAGAAATGACAGAAGTTTCGCAAACGGTTTTGTGTGGCGGAGGAACCAAGGTCGAAGGCCAGTGTTGTTCCACATCACATTTCCCCGTCCCTCCACACAGCTGTGACTACGACATGTCAAGAAAGTCAGAAACGAAAGAGGAATTCAGCACCAACTCATAAATAGTTGTCTATTTGTTTTCCAGGTGTAGGCAAGCCCTTAACCCGCTTGCTACCTAATCACCCAAGTTTAAACTGCTCAATGGGGTAACGAAGTAACGCAGACGAGAAGTTATTTCTGCGCACCTGAATATGTTACAAAAGTCAATACTGCTACTTTCTCTATTTGTATATGATGCATCCCGGGCTTTTAGCTAAAGGTAGCTTAACCATATCTACAGTTGCCGCCAATGCTATGGCGTTCCAAACGAACCACCTCTCAACTTCAAAGTCCTTGCAAAGTAGCCACAACCTGGTCAGCCTATTAGCCCATCTACTTGGGCCACAAGCCCCTCGGCAGTGTACATGTCAACACTGTAGCGCCTCCTAAAACTATAGCCATATTCCTATTGCTTGACAACGGCCTGTTTACCTGTGATGCTTGTATTATTCCTTATATAATTTCAGGTGCTGTTGCATGCAATAAATCGGCCTGATTGACTGATTCAAACACCTTTATTGCTTCATACATAATTAGTTTGCTGCTGCAATCAATAACGCCAGATTATTCAGTGGTTGAAAATCTTGATATGATACAAAACAGACAATGCTACGGCAAGTTTTGCTCCTTGTCCGGTAGTGAATAGTCAGTTTCTTCAAAGTTATGCTTGCGACGTGTGCTTCGTGCGCCCGAATAAATTAGGTTAATCTAAGATATTCGCTTGCGTATCAAAGTTAGCTCCGGCGATAGCGGCCTCTTCAGGCTTCAAGCGTGATTTCAGTAGCTGATTCTAGTTTACATTCGCTTGCCAAGACCTACCTATTTATGATGCAACGGGTATGAGCAGAAAGAGCAGAAGAGGAGGAAGACGTGAACTGCTGCAGCCTACCGATGCCATTATTACCCAACCATGAACCCTCGTCTTGCAAATAAACACCTTTCTACTTTAACCATAACAGTTTTGTGGTTGAGGTGCTGAGTAATTGCCAAGATGACGGAGCCACTGCAGCTAGATCCCCGCCGAAGCCGCCGCCTCGCGCGACTCCCACCAACACTACCCGTGCTCACGATGTCGAACAACGGGGACCTACAGTCATCTTCGATTCCTCCGGTGGGGACACCCAGCACCTGGATGCGTTAGTTGAAGCCTCGCCGTTTCTCAAGCAAACCCGGCGAGGACGTGGAAGAATGGCTCACACACTACAAGCATGTGAGCAAGTGCAACGGCTGGGATGTCACAACTGAGCTAGAGTGTATTGCTATCTTCCTGACAGACATTGCTCTTGTGCAGTTTGAGAACCACGAAGAGTCGCTAACAACCTGGGACCACTTCGCTATCTAACTCACAGGATGCTTTAGGGATTCAACTGCCAAAAGAAAGCAAGCCGAGCAGACATTACTTCAGCGTGTTCAAGTGACACGTGAGACATGTACCACGTACATAGAGGTGATCCTGAAGTTGTGTAAGACGGCGAATCCTCGTATGTCTGAAGAGAAAAAAGTCGAGCATCTTTTCAAAGGTGTTGCCGAGGACGTCTATAACTACTGGATTGGCAAGAAAAGTCTCCATTCGATAGCTTACGTAATCAAGCATTGCCGCACAATTGAGACCTTGAAGCTACACCGTATTACGCCATAGTTCGGCAGGTTGGCGAATGTTGCGACAGTTGCAGGCATTTAGGACAACTCCAGCGTCTATTGAGACCTTGCGACCACTGTGAGGCAAATCGCCCATGAGGAACTCGAGCAATACTACAAATAAGTGAATGCCGTGAAGGTCGAACAAATCGGTTGCGTTTTTAATCAACCGCACGAACCTTCACCGGTGATTTCTTCGCTGTCGGCAATTCCAGGCGTTGCAGACAGTCCAACGGCTCCCCTACAACTGCACCACCATGCCTTTCCTGATGGCGTGGTGCATGACCAACTCGCTTATCGTGCTTACCACGTATCGGCACCTTGAAGATTGTGTCTACTACTCGCAGCGTCCCAGGGCGGCTTAATTCGAAGTCTGAAACGTCGGTCGCCCTTCACCTGTATGCTACAGCTGCGGTGCCATAGGACACATCTCTAAATTTTGTCGCCGTCACCGCCAGACGAGGTATGGCCCACCACCGACTTGGCCCACCACTGACTTGCACATGTGCAACAGGTGCTACCGGCTCGCCAGCCAGGAATTATTTCCGCCATTCCAACAGAAGGAGTGACTCGCCAGCATCAGATCGTAGCCTGACGCCACCAACCAGTCGCTTACGCCGTTCACCATCACCACGGCGGCTTTCTACACCACCCGCGTCTATCGGGAAACTAGTCAGCGCGGCCGATAGAGGTTATGTTACCGGCCAGTCCCCATCTCTGCAAACGTCTACCTATTATGTTAGGCCAAAATAGAGTGCATGTGTTAATTGATAGTGTCCCTGCAACTGCGTTAAGGATACTGGTGATACGGTTTCCGTCATAAGTGCCACATTCAAAGAAAGGCTTCGTTGGTATGTCATGTCCCTGTGAAATGGCAGTGTGAAATTTCGTGGTGCCAGTGGAGATTTCCTCGTTCCTATAGGTATGTGTAGCAAGTGTTTTGTTTGGTGCTGAATATCTCGTTCTGAAATATTTGATTTTACCGCAGTGCACTCATCGTGTGCTTCTCGGGATTGACTTTCTTCGGGATTGTAGCGCTTCCGTTATTTGTGATACAGGAAAAATTGCCGTGAATAACGCACTTTTGTCTACACTTGCTTAGACATCTTTACCGTGAAAAAACTGTTCCGTCATTTTGTCTAAGTATTGTTTCTTTAGCGCCATGGTTGCTCTATCACGTGTTCCTGTTGTTTTTGCTGTTGCCGACCTTTAATTGTTTGACGTTCAAATTGAACCACTTGCAAAGAGTTGCGTGAAGAAAAATGTACTTGTGCCCCGTTTTCTCGTGTCAGTTGGGAATGGCGCCTCAAGCTTATAGGCTTTCAATTGTTCTTCGGTATCTGCTGTTCTTCCGCAGGGTATGAAGCTTTCATTGATATGTGGGGTTTAACGTCCCGAAACCACCATAAGTATATGCGAGACGCCGTAGTGAAGGGCTCCGGAAATTTTGACCACTTGGGGTTCTTTAACGTGCACCCAAATCTGAGCACACGGTCCAAGAACATTTTCGCCTCCATCGGGAATTCAGCCGCCGAAGCCGGGATTATATCCTGTGACCTGCGGGTCAGCAGCCGAGTAGCTTAGACACTAAACCACTGCGGTGGAGCGGGTATGAAGCTTGCTGAGATGAACGAAATCACATATGGCAATACAAACGTTTTAAGCAAAAAGCAGGAATCCGAAAAAAACGACCCCCAGAGAAGCGGTTCTGAAGAACAGATCTTAATAACATTCAGCAAGTCGCTACCCTCACATGAACGCCACGCTCTTGCACGAATCCTGGTGACACATCTTTTGGTGTTCCATTTCACAGAAGGTGACACGGAAACTTCACTGCCACGTTCTCGTGCACATCACAGAATTGACACCGGATCTGCACACCCCTTTAGCGGCGACAGAAGAGAGCCGTGAGATGACGTCGAAGGTAGCCGACGGGCCGATGGGCACGGGCGACGGATCGTGCCGCGCCGCTCGAGCTAGCATCAGCTGCGCGACAGGCACGGCGCGGTGATTAAGAAATGATGATGGTGATGATGGCACTACGGGGCTCCCCCCCCCTAGCACTTTGCGTGATTTGAAGGCATATGAAAACAGGAGGAGGGCGACAAGTGCTATATACATGACCGACAATCCATGAAGTGTCCATTTGGGAAGTCCCAACGTTGATGGGCCATCGTTAAGCAGCGAGTTTCTGGTGGGCGGCTCTAAGAAAAACGCAAGGGACGAAGAAGGAAGCGCCGGGTCGCTGTGGTAGCAGACAAGCAGGTCTCACGATGACCTGGTCGGACAGACCGAGAGTGGACCGTGTGTAGCGACGTCATGCCGCTAACGTCGGCAGAGGGTCGGCAGTTCGGGTTATGACGTTGGTGTCGACGCAACACAAGCAACAAAAGTTGTGCGGCGTCCGACGTGCTAGTATGGATAGACGTGCCGACGGACGCGGGAACGTGTCCGACCAACGGCACCACATTCTCGGTGGGTAGTCAGGTACACGACAAGTAGTGGGACATTGCGTCGGACAGGCCGAGTAGACAATTGCGCCGTCTTCAGGGCCGTGACTGCAACTTGCGGCTGCGTAGCAGGGCGGCTCAAATGGTGCCGCAATATGTGAGGCCAAGCACGTTGTCGTCGTCGACGTAGGGTAATGGGTGGTAGACATGTATGAGGTATGGGCGTCGTCGCGTTTGTGACACACAAGCCGGCGTTGTTGACACGCGTCTGGTTGTTGCTGTCCGGCGTCAAAGGTTCCGGGGAATGGTGGTAGTGGAACCCGGTCAGCATGGGTTCGGCCGAAGGCTTGGACGGGACACTTGTGCTCGTGTAATGACCTGCAGTAGTCCACGCGCGAGCGTTGGCATACAGGTCTGCATAATTAATGGCTGCCTCTAGCCAACACCCCCTAGAATGCTCCACCGCAGGCGTGGTATGCCTAGTGAGCCCTGTCGGAAGCGGACCAGGGACGTCAGTCATAGTCAAGCGTCTTCAAGCGCGTCAGTCATAGTCACAGCGCGTCAGTCACAGTCGCAGCGTCTTGGAAGTTTGGCCGTGGTTGATGGCTGGTGGCTTTAACTTCGGCTGTGGGAGACTGCGAGGATGACGCTGGTAGTTGCTGGCAGGACGCGCACAGCATTGAGGCGGGTAAAGAGTCCCCTTCGGACATCGGGGATGGGGAAGGTTCCGTGACCAGGAGGTGAATAGCGGGCGTGACAATGCCCGTAGTCGTAGTAGACTCCGGGGCGTTCGGCGTTATTGCTGTCGTGGAGCTTGACGCGTCATAGGTGTGCATCAAACATGTTGAACAGTTGTGTTTTTTGACGTTTTCACGTGAAAAAAAGACAGACGTACTAAGAAATGTTTTGTTTATACAAATTTCGTTTTTTTTAATTGCTGTGATTACACGCGGCAGTGTCTGCTATTATTATGACAAATAAAAGCTACCCTACTACCACTTTTCGGAAGTGCCTTATAGTCATCATCGTCATCATCATCATCAGCCTGTCTACGTCCACTGCAGGACAAAGGCCTCTCCCATGTTCCGCCAGTTAACCCGGTCCTGTGCTTGCTGTTGCCAATTTATACCCGCAAACTTCTTAATCTCATCTGCCCACCTAACCTTCTGTCTCCCCCTACACCACTTCCCTTCTCTGGGAATCCAGTTCGTGACCCTTAATGACCAGCGGTTATCCTGTCTACGTGCTACATGCCCGGCCCATGTCCATTTCCTCTTCTTTATTGCAGCTATAGTATCCTTAACTCCCGTTTGTCCCCTAATCCACTCTGCTCTCTTCTTGTCTCTTAAGGTTACACCTACCATTTTTCTTTCCATTGCTCGCTGCGTCGTCCTCAATTTAAGTTGAACCCTCTTTGTGAGTCTCCAGGTTTCTGCTCCGTAGCTAAGTACCGGCAAGATACAGCTGTTATATACCTTGTGACGACTGAAAAATAGCGCTAAGAAACGGGGACACAAGAAGAGGACACACGGCACTCGCTGTACATCCTGGGTTGCGAAGCGTACGAAGCAAGCCTTCTGCAACTGAAGTTTGGACGTGCATAGGAAACCGCATATGTTGGGCATACCAACCACGTACGAACAAACCGGTCCTTCCTTACCAATCAGCTCACTCCAAACTAGTGAAAAGAGGCATCATCACTCATTGTTTTCGTCATGCATTAAGCAAATCTTGTGAGCACGAAATCGCCAATAGTTTTCATAATCAGTCAGACCGTTCGTTAAAAGCAGGCTATCCTATGCACGTCCAAACTTCAGTTGCAGAAGGCTTGCTTCGTACGCTTCGCAACCCAGGATGTACAGCGAGTCGTGATGCCGAGAAACCGAAGCACCTAGTCGTCATTCCATACTATCACAAGTTATCGCACAACCTAAAGAAATTAGCTAAGCGCTCTGAAGTTAGGGTTGTCTTTTCCGCTCCCAAGAAGTTGGTCAGCCTTTGTGGCCTTCATGACCGTGACGGAAAAATCAAAGGTTGTAGTAAGAAGCATCGTACTGTTTATGTTCCCTGCATCATATGCGTTGTTTATCGTATCCCGCTTTCTTGTGGTAAAGAGTATATTGGACAGACGGGCCGTTGCCTTAATGATCGATTAAGAGAACATTGTAATAATGTGAAAAACGGCCAGGGGAGTTGGTTGGCCATACATTGTAAATCCTGCGGCTGCGCGCCGATATTCAATGCATGCACCGTTATCAAGAGAATGTTTGACAAGCTTACTAGAGAGATTATTGAGGCTGAGGCTATCGCTTCACTGGGGTCTAAGTGCGTCAGCACTCCCTCTCTTACGCTCAGTGATAAATAATTGTATTTTCTAAGAAATTGATTGTTGTGCGCATCATTCATGTCATGTGATGTTATTTTTTGGTGATATAGGCGAGCGTGCGGTGGTAATAAACATTATGTTGGAAGTTAGCGCCTGTGCCGTGTGTCCTCTTCTTGTGTCCCCGTTTCTTAGCGCTATTTTTCAGTCGTCACAATGCACCAACAAGCCCAAATTTCGACAGTGTTATATACCTTCCTCTTGAGGGACAGTGGCAATCTACTTGTCATAATTTGAGAGTGCCTGCCGAATGTGCTCCACCCCATTCTTATTCTTCTAGCTACTTCAATCTCATGGTTAGGCTCTGCGGTTATTACCTGTCTTAAGTAGACATAGTCTTTTACAACTTCAAGTGCACTATTACCTATCGCAAAGCGCTGCTCCTTTCCGAGGTAGTTGTACATTACTTTCGTTTTCTGCAGATTAAATTTAAGACCCAACTTTCTGCTCTCCTTGTCTAACTCCGTAATCATGAGTTGCAATTTGTCCCCTGAGTTACTCAGCAATGCAATGTCATCGGCGAAGCGCAGGTTACTCCCCGCAGGGGCGCCTGCGCAAGTAGGCGTTTGGTGTGTAGCGACACCACGGACCCGAGCTAACGGGGGAGTTTCTACTCCCTCCCACGCCTAGCCGTGCGTGGCTTTGCCGTGTCCGGGGAAAAGGGGATCCTGGGGGTTGAGCCGACGCTGGGTGATTGGACCTTTAAGGCCCCCCGGCAGAGGCAACACACCCCTTTGGCCCCGGCTTCACGTAGACGGCACCCCTGGGCTGACCCACCCAGGGGAAATCGGCAGTCGCCTTTTCCTATCTCTCTCTTCCTACATCTTCGTCTTTAGCTCTCACTATTTATCTATCCTGTCTTCTACTCTCTTCTGCTTACTTCCAAACTTCCTGGCGGCTAGGGTTAACCCTGTGCAATTAGCCTACCTTGGTCTATGCGCATTGGGTTATAGTAGCGTTGTACGGCTGGCGCCTACAGGTTTTAGCATCCGCATACTTGTAGCGTCCCCTCGTTGGGCTCCGTGGTGGGTGGCCGCCAACGCTTCTGAAGAAAATTAAACTGGAATGCATAGAGCGTTTCCCTTGTTAAATGATCTTACCGCCTTAAAGCGTGTACGCACCAAAGACTTTGGCTTTTTCAATCGATCAAATGAAAACTTTCCCCATTTTCATGTCATACATAGTGAGATAAGCAGCAAGCAAGCAAGAACTGTATCCCCCTTTGTAGTAGCCAGATATCTCACAGAAACTCTTGGATCCGGGTACAAAGTTACCAAAATGGCCAGCGGAGACCTCCTTCTTGAAGTTCGAGAAAAAGAACAGTTTGAAAAGCTACAGAATCTTTCAACTTTTGGTGACACTCCCATCACTGTAACGCCACACAGATCCATGAACACAACCCGTGGAGTAGTATCTGATGCTGATTTGCTCGGCTTGACTGAAGAGGAACTTCTGGAGGGGTGGAAGAGTCAGAAAATGACCAATGTACAAAGGATCACCAATAGAAGAGACAACAAGGTAACACCAACAAAACACCTAATACTCACGTTCGCTTCCAGTAATCTGCCAGAAAGTTTTCAAACAGGGTACACTAAGACGTAGATCAGACCGTACATACCTAACCCACGTCGTTGTTTTAAATGCCAGAAGTATGGCCACGGCTCACAAAGCTGTCGTGGTCACCAAACTTGTGCACAATGTGGAGTGTCAGGCCACAATGCAGACAATTGCGAAGAACCATCACACTGCGTGAGCTGTGGCGGAAATCATGCCGCATACTCACGGTCTTGCTCATTTTGGAAAAAAGAAAAGGAAATCATCACATTGAAAATTAAAGAAAATATCACATTCAAGGAAGCAAGACGAAGAGTGTCGCCATTTTATGGCCCTACATATGCTGATGCGGCGCGTCAGGGGGCAACGCCGCACCAGCCCTCGCCACTCCTTCGGCCAGCGCAGAGCGAGCCGACGGCTGTGGCACCTGCCCCCAAGGCGGCAGTAGTTCAGTCTACTCCGCCTCCTAGAGAATTGAGGCCGGAGACTCCAGGGTCCTCTGGTCTCAAGGCCTCCCCTCACGAGGCGAGGCCTAAAATCCGAACCACCAGCTCGCATGTGCGGGCACCCAGTGCCTCTGAGGAGGCAATAAATACAACGGCACCCTTGGTGCCGAAAGAGCGGCGTGGCTCCTTGGAGCGCGCCAAGAAAACAAAAAAGCAAATAACAGGGCCTGGTGACGGTCCTGTTAAGTGAACTCAAAATCCGCGTCTAAACAGCCACTCGCTTTTCGTACACACAGCATTATTTTACATTCACCATGAACACTCAAATTATACAATGGAACGTCAGGGGCCTTCTCAGAAACCTTGACGACATCCAAGAACTCTTACAGGAACACTCACCAAAAGTGCTGTGTGTACAAGAAACACACCTTAGTTCAAAACACACAAATTTTCTTCGTAAATACGTTATTTTCCGAAAGGACCGTGTTGATGCCATGACATCATCCGGAGGTGTTGCCATCATAGTGAATCAAGGAATTGCATGCACTCACATACAACTCCAAACATCTCTTGAGGCAGTGGCTGTTCGAGCGGTTCTTTTTGATAAACTGATCACAATCTGCACTACTTACATTCCTCCTAGCTATCAGCTGCAAAAACGTGATTTACACTCTCTAATTGATGAACTTTCGGAGCCTTATGTTCTACTTGGAGACTTTAATGCGCATAGTAGGCTATGGGGTGACTCTCGGTCTGACGCGCGAGGTCGACTGATCGAACAGTTCCTTCTCTCGTCGAGCGCGTGTCTCCTTAATCGAAAAGAACCAACCTATTATAATCTCGCTAATAACACCTACTCCTCCATAGACCTAAGCATAGCATCTCCATCTCTTGTCCCTCTACTCAAGTGGAATGTCGTCAGTAATCTGTACGGAAGTGACCACTTCCCCGTAGTTTTGAGCACAACTACAATAACCGAGTGCCCACAACGTGTTCCCAAGTGGCTAATAAACAGAGCCGACTGGGAACAGTTTTATACTATCGCTCGTCTAGGTTGGAATGACATCAGTACTTTGAACATTGATGTTGCTGTGAACTACTTCACAGCGTTTTTGATTTATGCTGCAACAAAATGCATCCCACAAACAAATGGACACCCTGGAAAACGACGTGTGCCTTGGTGGAACTCTGAATGCCGAAACGCGCGCAAACAGCAAAACAGAGCTTGGAGGCTGCTTCGGAACTCACCGACAGCCGAAAATCTTGAAAGCTTCAAGAAAATGAAGTCTCAAGGCAGGAGAACGCGTCGGCAGGCCAGAAGAGAAAGCTGGCAGAAGTTTTTATCAGGGGTTAATTCATACACACAGGAGGCTAAAGTCTGGAACATGGTCGGTAGGATAGCAGGAAAACAAGTACACACACTTCCCCTCGTAAACACTCAGGGTGATACCTTGGAAGATCAGGCAAACTTCTTCGGTGCACACTTCGAACAGGTATCCAGCTCGTGCCACTATACTGATACTTTCCAAAAATACAGAACAAGAATAGAAAAGCAGAAACTCGAACACAAATCCACTAGATACGAGGCATATAACCAAGCTTTCAGTCTAGCTGAGCTTTAAACATCTCTAAACTCCTGCAGTACTTCCGCCCCAGGTTCAGACCGTGTGATGTATGAAATGTTAAAAACCTACCAAACGAAACCTGAAAAACCTTACTTTGTTTGTACAATGCTATTTGGTCTTCTGGCACTATTCCTACCTCCTGGAAAGAGGCGATTGTTATACCCATTTTGAAAGAGGGCAAAGACCCTTCTTTAGCTTCGAGTTACAGGCCGATTGCACTTACAAGCTGCTTGTGCAAAGTCTTCGAAAAAATGATAAACGGCCGACTTGGACACTTTCTTGAAACAAACAATTTGCTCGACCCATTTCAGTGCGGGTTTCGAGAGAGTAGATCCACGACAGACCACCTTGTTCGTATCGAGGCACAGATCAGAGACGCCTTCGTCCATAAAAAATATTTTCTCTCTGTATTCCTCGATATCGAAAAGGCTTATGATACAACATGGCGTTTCAGAATTCTAAGAGACCTGTCCCACCTTGGCGTGCGCGGAAGAATGTTTCACATAATCGAAAGTTACCTGTCAAACCGGACATTCCGTGTCCGAATTGGCACGGTTCTTTCTCAAACATTTGTCCAGGAAACAGGCGTGCCACAAGGTGGTGTACTTAGCTGCACACTTTTTCTCATAAAAATGAATTCCTTGCGCTTGACCATCCCTCGCAATATGTTTAATTGTACATATGTCGATGACGTCCAGCTTGGCTTTAGGTCTTGCAATCTGGCAATGTGTGAGCGGCAGGTTCAGTTAGGTTTAAACAAGCTCTCCAAATGGGCAGAGGAAAACGGATTCCGACTGAACCCACAAAAAAGCACTTGTGTCCTGTTCTCCAGAAAGAGAGGCATGCACTCAGAACCCGACATTAAACTGAACGGTCAACGTCTGTCTTTTAATACAGAGCATAAATTCTTAGGAATAATCTTGGACAACAAATTGACCTTCGTACCGCACATTAAGTATCTAAAAACAAAATGTTTAAAAGCCATGAATATTTTAAAAGTGTTGTCACGTACTAGGTGGGGTAGTGACAGGCAATGTCTCATGAACCTATACAGAAGCCTCATTCGCACCCGCTTAGATTATGGGGCCGTTGTTTATCAGTCTGCGACTCAAAGTGCTTTGAAGATGCTGGACCCCGTGCACCATTTGGGCATCCGCCTATCTACGGGTGCTTTCCGCACCAGCCCCGTAGAAAGCCTTTATGTTGAGTCAAATGAGTGGTCGCTTCATCTGCAGAGAACTTACATGTCCTTTGTTTATTTCCTTAAGGTGAAAGCAGATAAGAAGCACCCCTCATACTCTACTATTAATGATTTGTCGAGCTCAATTTTGTTTCAAAACAGGCCTTCGATGAGGCAGCCCTTCTCAATTCGCCTGAAGAGTCTAGCTGAGGAAACTGGAGTCTCACTAGAACACAGTTTAATGGCTCCTGTAGCATATCCGCCACCGGGCAATGGCAGACTATAGACTGCGATGTGTCTTTTCTAGAAGTTACAAAACATGCGCCTATTGCCTATATCCGAACATACTTCCTGGAACTTCAACACAAATACACACGTCCTGAGTTCTTTACAGATGCCTCCAAGTCTAACTCCTCTGTGTCCTACGCTGCTGTCGGTCCATCCTTTTCGGATGCTGGCCCTCTACATCCAAGCACAAGTATCTTCACAGCGGAAGTCTATGCGATACTTGTGGCGGCTAAACACATCAAGCAATTACAAATACAAAAAGCAGTAATTTATACAGACTCCCTCAGTCTAGTAACGGCTCTGCACACTCTTAAAAAACACAAAAACCCAGTCCTTGTCTCACTTTACTCAATTTTATGCACACTCTACACACTCAAACAACATGTTGTAGTGTGCTGGGTGCCAGGGCACCGTGAGATTCAAGGCAACGTGAGGGCGGATCAGCTTGCTGCATCCGTCCACAAAAGCACTGCCCCTACACCCATATCAATCCCGGCCCTTGATCTTAAGCTGTCTCTCAAACGAAACATCAGAGTATACTGGCAGAGCAAGTGGGATACACACACACAAAACAAACTACACGATATTAAGCCACACCTTGGTCATTGGCCGCCCGTATCGAAATCGCGTCATACAGAGGTAATACTAACGAGACTCAGGATAGGACACACCTACACGACACACACACACCTTTTGTCCGGTGGCGATCCACCATTGTGTGACAGATGTGGTGAAAAGTTTACAGTCCTTCACATTTTAATTGAGTGCAAACAATTGGACACTGTAAGAAAACAACACTTTCTATTACCCTACCGACAACATATACCTTTACACCCTGCAATGTTTGTCGGTAGGGAACCGCTTTTTAGTCATAAATCATTGTTAGCGTTTTTAAAAGAAATTCATAGCTTTCATGTCATATACCCGGGCACAACGTAGCATGACCTCACCAGAGAGGTTTTTGCTGCGGTGGCTACACAAGAAAGCACATGCCTCACGGCCCTTGGACGCAAGGGTATGAACGAGTGAGGCACTTGTGCTAATGCCATACATATCCACCATCGTCTTTTATTACCACCAACTTTTGTCATATATTCACACCACACACACCTTTCACGGCATGGTCATGATTTTATTACTTGTGTGTTTTCACCCGCCTTACTGCGAGAAATTTTATGGCCCTTATACAGCCGCTTGTCGCAATCATTGTCCATTTTTTTAGTAAGATGAACTGGCGCTCTTTGGCCGTGAAATGGCCCTTGCGCCATAAAACATCAAACATCATCATCAAGCGCAGGTTACTGAGGTACTCTCCATTAACTCTTATCCCTAACTGTTCCCATTCTAGGCTTCTGAAAACGTCCTGTAAGCACGCAGTGAATAGCATTGGGGAGATTGTGTCCCCCTGCCTTACACCCTTCTTTATTGGTATTCTGTTGCTTTCTTTATGAAGCACTATGGTAGCAGTTGATCCCCTGTAGATTTCTTCCAGAATGTTTATATATATTTCATATTCGCCCTGATTCCGCAGTGTCTGCATGACGGCTGATATTTCTACTGAATCAAACGCCTTCTCATAATCTATGAAGGCTATGTATAGTGGTTGGTTATACTCTGAGCATTTCTCTATTACCTGATTGATAGTATGAATGTGGTCAATTGTTGAGTAGCCTGTTCTAAATCCTGCTTGTTCCTTTGGTTGATTGAATTTTAATGTTTTCTTTACTATGCTAGCAATTACCTTTGTAAATAGCTTGTATACTACAGAGAGCAAGCTGATCGGCCTGTAATTCTTCAAGTCCTTGTCATCTCCTTTCTTATGTATTAAGATGATGTTAGCGTTCTTCCAAGACTCTGGTACTTTTCCCGTCAGGAGACACCTCGTAAATAGAGTGGCTAGTTTTTCTAACACAATCCGTCCCCCATCTTTCAGCAGAACTGATGTTACCTGATCCTCACCAGCAGTTTTGCCTCTTTGCATGCATTCCAAAGCTTTTCTGACTTCTTCTATCATTACTGGTGGGGTGTCGTCTGGGTTACTGCTAGTTCTTATAGTATTAAGGTCGTGGTTGTCTCGGCTACTGTACAGATCTCTGTAAAACTCCTCCGCTATTTTAACTATCCTTTCCATATTGGTAGTTATTTTGCCTTCTTTGTCCCTTAGTGCACCCGATTTTTGCCTATCCTAAGTTTCCTCTTCGCTGCTTTGACGCTTCCTCCGTTTTTCAGAGCGTGCTCAATTCTCTCCATGTTATACCTTCTTACATCGCATACTTTACGTCTATTAATCAACTTCGAAAGCTCTGCCAGTTCTATTTTGTCTGTTGTACTTGACACTTTCATGATTTGACGCTTCTTGATTAGGTTCTTCGTTTCCTGGGAAAGCTTTCCGGTGTCCTGTCTAGCTACCCTGCCTCCAACTTCCACTGCACACTCCGTGATGATACTCGTCAGATTATCCTTCATTGTATCTACGCTAAGGTTGGTTTTCTCGCCAAGAGCAGAGTACCTGTTCTGCTGTGACACTCTGAATTCCTGTACTTTCCCTCTCAGTGCTAGCTCATTGATTCGCTTCTTGCGTATCAGTTTCTGTCGTTCCTTCTTCAAGTCTAGGCGGATTCGAGCCCGTACCATTCTATGGTCACTGCATCTTACCTTGCCAACCACTTCCACATCCTGCACGACTCCTGGGTGTGCACTCATTATGAAGTCTATTTCGTTCTTATTTTCGCCATTAGGGCTCCTCCATGTCCACTTGCGGGTTTCTCGTTTTCGGTAGAAGGTATTCACAATCCGAAATATTGCGTTCTGCGAATTCTACTGGTAGCTCTCCTCTGGCGTTTCTAGTGCCGATGCCATAATCTCCTACTGCCTGGTCTCCAGCCTGCTTCTTCCCTACCTTTGCATTAAAGTCGCCCATTACTATAGTATACTGTGTTTTCACCTTACTCATTGCCGATTCCACATCTTCATAGAAGCTTTCAACTGAAGCGTCATCATGGCTGGATGTAGGCGCGTAAGCCTGTACTGCCTTCATTTTGTATCTTTTATTCAGTTTAATTACAATGCCTACCACCCTTTCATTAATTCTATAGTAATCTTCTATGTTGCTAGCTATGTTTTTGTGAATTAGGAACCCTACTCCCAGTTCTCTTCTGTCTGCCAAGCCCCGATAGCAAATGACGTGCCCATTCTGTAGCACAGTATAGGCCTCGTCTGTCCTCCTAACCTCACTCAGCCCTATTATATCCCATTTAATGCCTTCTAGCTCCTCGAATAATACAGCTAGACTTCCCTCACTAGATAACGTTCTGACGTTAAACGTTGCTAAGTTCAAGTTCCAATGGTGGCCTGTCCGTATCCAGAGATTCCCTGCACCCTCTGCTGCTTTGCAGATCTGACCGCCGCCGTGGTCAGTTGCTCCGCAGCTGGTGGGGACTGAGGGCCGTGAGTTAATTGACGAATGCCTACGGGAGGGGGTGGCCAGATACTGCACCAGGGTGGCCAATTCTTCTCTGGTGAGATCATCGGTGCGTACCGGCTTTAAGCCGGTACGATCAGACAGTAGTGGGAATGCTCCATGCATGTCTTCCTTATTGTTGTTCAGCAGCGTTGGCGGCCACCCACCACGGAGCCCAACGAGGGGACGCTACAAGTTTACAAATGCTGAAACCTGCAGAAGCCAGCCGTACAATGCCACTATAACCCAATGCGCCTAGACCAAGGTAGGCTATTTGCACAGGGTTAACCCTAGCCGCCAGGAAGTTTGGAAGTAAACGGAAGAGAGAAGAAGACAGGACAGATAAATAGTAAGAGATAAAGACGAAGATGTAGGGAGAGAGAGATAGAAAAAGGCGACTGCCGATTCCCCGGGGTGGGTCAGCTCAGTGGTGCCGTCTACGTGAAGCTGGGGCCAAAGGGGTGTGTTGCCTCTGCCGGGGGGCCTTAACGGTCCAATCACCCAGCGTCGGCTCAACCCCCAGGATCCCCTTTTCCTCGGACACGGCAAAGCCACGCACGGCTAGGCGTGGGAGGGAGTCGAAACTCCCCCGTTAGCTCGGGTTCGTGGTGTCGCTACACACCAAACGCCTACTTGCGCAGGCACCCCTGCGGTATGTTTAAACATGACTAAACTAAAGTTGACGGCGGCGATGGCGTAGTGGTTAGAGCATCCGCCTCGCATGCAAGAGGTCCGTGGTTCAAATCCCGGCACCGCGCAGTTCCCAACCGGATTAAAGAAAAAAAAATCCGCGTGTTGATGGAACTGCATTGAGAGGCCTGGGGTGCGGCCTCACCGGCAAACACCGCCGAGAACGCACTCCCTCACCAGAGAAGGACTGGCCACCCTGGTGCAGTATCTGGCCACTACCTCCCACATGCTTACGTCAAATAACTCACGGCCCTCAGTCCCCAGCAGCTGTGAAGCAACTCACCACGGCGGCGGTCAGATCTGCAACGCAGCAGAGGGTGCTAAGAATCTCTGGATCCGGACAGGCCGCCATTGGAACCTGAACTTGGCAACGTTTAACGCTAGAACCTTATCTAGTGAGGGAAGTCTAGCTGTACTATTCGAGGAGCTAGAGGGTGTTAAATGGGATATAATAGGGCTCAGTGAGGTTAGGAGGACAGATGAGGCCTATACGGTGCTACAGAATGGGCACGTCCTTTGCTACAGGGGCTTGGCAGACAGAAGAGAGCTGGGAGTGGGGTTCCTAATTCACAGAAACATAGCTGGCAACATAGAGGAATACTATAGCAATAATGAAAGGGTGGTAGGTATCGTAATTAAACTGAATAAAAGATACAAGATGAAGGTAGTACAGGCTTACGCGCCTACATCCAGCCATGATGACGCCTCAGTTGAAAGCTCTATGAAGACGTGGAATCGGCAATGAGTAAGGTAAAAACACAGTATACTATAGTGATGGGCGACTTTAATGCAAAGGTAGGGAAGAAGCAGGCTGGAGACCAGGCAGTAGGAGATTATGGCATCGGTACTAGAAACGCCAGAGGAGAGCTACTAGTAGAATTCGCAGAACGCAATATTTTCGGATTGTGAATACCTTCTACCGAAAACGAGAAACCCGCAAGTGGACATGGAGGAGCCCTAATGGCGAAAATAAGAACGAAATAGACTTCATAATGAGTGCACACTCTGGAATCGTGCAGGATGTGGAAGTGATTGGCAAGGTACGATGCAGTGACCATAGAATGGTACGGTCTCGAATTCGCCTAGACTTGAAGAAGGAACGACAGAAACTGATACGCAAGAAGCCAATCAATCAGCTAGCACTGAGAGGGAAAGTAGAGGAATTCAGAGTGTCGCTGCAGAGCAGGTACTCGGCTCTTAGTGAGGAAACCAACCTTAGCGTAGATACAATGAATGATAATCTGACGAGTATCATTACGGAGTGTGCAGTGGAAGTTGGAGGCAGGGTAGTTAGACAGGACACTGGCAAGCTTTCTCAGGAAACGAAGAACCTAATTAAGAAGCGTCAAATCATGAAAGTGTCAAGTACAACAGACAAAATAGAACTGGCAGAGCTTTCGAAGTTGATTAATAGACGTAAGGTATGCGATGTAAGAAGGTATAACATGGAGAGAATTGAACACGCTCTGAAAAACGGAGGAAGTGTCAAAGCATTGAAGAGGAAACTTGGGATAGGCAAAAGTCGGATGTATGCACTAAGGGACAAAGAAGGCAAAATAACTACCAATATGGATAGGATAGTTAAAATAGCAGAGGAGTTTTACAGAGATCTGTACAGTAGCCGAGACAACCACGACCTTAATACAATAAGAACTAGCAGTAACCCAGATTACACCCCACCAGTAATGATAGAAGAAGTCAGAAAAGCTTTGGAGAGCATGCAAAGGGGCAAAGCTGCTGGTGAGGATCAGGTAGCATGAGATCTGCTGAAAGATGGAGGACAGATTGTGTTAGAAAAACTAGCCACCCTGTTTACGAGGTGTCTCCTGACGGGAAGAGTACCAGAGTCTTGGAAGAACGCTAACATCATCTTAATACATAAGAAAGGAGATGGCAAGGACTTGAAGAATTACAGGCCGATCAGCTTGCTCTCTGTAGTATACAAGCTATTTACAAAGGTAATTGCTAACAGAGTAAAGAAAACATTAGAATTCAATCAACCAAAGGAACAAGCAGGATTTCGAACAGGCTACTCAACAATTGACCACATTCATACTATCAATCAGGTAATAGAGAAATGCTCAGAGTATAACCAACCACTATACATAGCCTTCATAGATTACGAGAAAGCGTTTGATTCAGTAGAAATATCAGCCGTCATGCAAACACTGTGGAACCAGGGCGTAGATGAAGTATATATAAACGTTCTGGAAGAATTCTACAGGGATCAACTTCTACCATAGTGCTTCATAAAGAAAGCAACAGAATACGAATCAAGAAGGATGTAAGGCAGGGGGATACAATCTCCCCAATGCTATTTACCGCGTGCTTACAAGAGTTTTTCAGAAGCCTAGAATGGGAACAGTTAGGGATTAGAGGTAATGGAGAGTACCTTAGTAACCTGCTCTTCACCGATGACATTGCATTGCTGAGTAACTCGGGGGACGAATTGCAACTCATGATTACAGAGTTAGACAAGGAGAGCAGGAAGGTGGGTCTTAAAATTAATCTGCAGAAAACGAAAGTAATGTACAACAACCTCGGAAAGGAGCAGCGCTTCGAGATAGGTAATAGTGCACTTGAAGTTGTAAAAGACTATGTCTACTTAGGGCAGGTAATAACCGCAGAGCCAAACCACGAGATTGAAGTAACTAGAAGAATAAGAATGGGGTGGAGCACATTCGGCAAGCACTCTCAAATTATGACAAGTAGATTGCCACTATCCCTCAAGAGGAAGGTATATAACAGCTGTATCTTGCCGGTACTTAGCTACGGAGCAGAAACCTGGAGACTTACAAAGAGGGTTCAGCTTAAATTGAGGACGACGCAGCGAGCAATGGAAAGAAAAATGGTAGGTGTAATCTTAAGAGACAAGAAGAGAGCAGAGTGGATTAGGGAACAAACGGGGGTTAAGGATATCATAGCCGAAATCAAGAAGAAGAAATGGACATGGGCAGGGCATGTAGCGCGTAGACAGGATAACCGCTGGTCATTAAGGGTAACTGACTGGATTCCCAGAGAAGGGAAGCGGGTTAGGGGGAGACAGAAGGTTAGGTGGGCAGATGAGATTAAGAAGTTTGCAGGTATAAATTGGCAGCAGCAAGCACAGGACCGGGTTAACTGGCGGAACATGGGAGAGGCCTTTGTCCTGCAGTGGACGTAGTCAGGCTGATGATGATGATGATGATGATGATGATGAAACTAAAGTTATTGACTGTTGAACATTGTGAGTGAACTTCCCGCATAAAATTAAAATTTGTTCATGGATGTTTATTACAACTTTACTTCAAGGGGATGTGATAACACCGGTGTTCAGTTGACTTTATAGTTATTAGTCCAAATTATTATGATAGGCTTATTTACTTGTAACTATCCAAGTTTAGAAAACTTCTTGCTCCAAAAAGCACATCAAAGTTTGATATTGCAACATGGAATCAATAAGGACCCTGCAATTGAAAGCTCGGCAGGCTACTATATTGATAACTATATTATTATAGCAGCAATTCCAAGCTCCAGTCTATCTTATTTAGCCCAAGTCCGCACTTTGTACGAGGATGACTGCAATGCAGGTTATGTGTCATAATCACATGTAACCCCATGTAAAGGCAGTTGCACTGCAGTAAATGGCATACCAGATCTTAAAAACACCTTTTCAATGCATATTAACTTGCCTTTAACCTTTTTGTTAAAAACAATACCTGTATATCATTTCATAATAATTTTTGAATTAACAACAAGCCCCCCACGAGCTCAATCGTCATCTTCGTCGCCATTATGGTGCCTTTGTTGATGTTAATGACGACTTGTATAAATATGTAGAGTTCTACGTCCCACACCACGCTATGATTGTGAGAGTCGCCGCAACGAGGGGCTCCGGAAATTTTAACCATCTGGTGTGCAGCGACATCGCACAATACACGGGCATCTACCATTTCACGTCCATCTTCGTGCGACCGGCGCGGCCGGGATCGAACCTGCTACCTTCGGGTCAGCAGGCTCGCCACTGATCTATCGTGGCCGACTGTGGCACCTTTATCGCACGCTGAGCTTTGTTTCTCGTAAGTGTACCTATAAGGGGTGACACGTATATACAGGGTGTCCCAGGCGACTGTGGCCGGAGTTTGAAGGTGTGAAGACACGCGGTTACGATGCGACCGAAGGCATGTTGTTCACCGTTGCCCGGAGTTAGTCAGACTATTTTTTTGTGTTCTCAAATATTGTTTAGTTGATCTCTTTAATTGACTAACTTTTTAGGGACCGAAGATGGTTGAAGAAATTGGATGGGAAAGCTGTGGATCGCTTTGCAGGGCGTCTGATTGGGCAGTTTTGGGCTTTATATTTGTTGGGTGTTGGTGTTTTTCTGCTGATTGCGGGTGCTCGCGAAATACAAAAAAATACCACGTGACGAACCCGCTCGCGCGCCGGCGCGCACGGCGACTCCGGCGCTCCCCGGCGTTCCGCGCACGAACGAGCATGGCATTTGCCCCATTGTGCTGTCTCGGCAGGGCCGCAACGATTATGGTGGCTTTACGATGAACACGTTTTGCTATCGGCCACAAAAACGATAACCACTGTGACTGCTTATCGCTGTCATGAACCGGTGCGATGGAAGCGTGTCGTTCGTGCGCGGAATGCCGGGGAGCGCCGGAGTCGACGCGCGCACCGGCGCGCGAGCGGGTTCGTCACGTGGTATTTTTTGAATGCGAAGCATTTCTTAGCGCACTTCGGCGACTTTAAGCGTATTTATCTATCTATCTACCTATCTATCTATCTATATATCTATCTATCTATCTATCTATCTATCTATCTATCTGTCTGTCTGTCTGTCTGTCTGTCTGTCTGTCTGTCTGTCTGTCTGTCTGTCTGTCTGTCTGTGTCTATCTGTCTATCTATCTATCCATCTATCTATCTCGCCGCCTACGACTTTTCGTCCTCCTGGTTGCTTGGAGAAAGGTATGGATACCAAAATCGGTATGGCATAACATGACTGCATGACGAGCGTAATGGACTAGTCATAACATGAAAATCATGACATGTATGTCATGAATGTCACTGTTTACAATTCGTGGTCTTGCTGCTCTCGCGGTAGATTTGTTCACATAACATGTTGTAAAACTGGTATGGTATGACATGATTGCACGGTGAACACGAGCGACAGACCCTAACATCAAAATCATGACATGTGTGCCATGTAACAACATGACTACATGCCACGCTCATGATGTGCTCGCGGCCATTTCGCCAGCGTCACATATACAAAATTTGTTATTGTGGCATGCGAATGGATGACGAATGTATGTGACTGGTGCAAACATGATAATCATCATGATATTCGTGTCATGTAACGTCATGACTACATGCCACGCTCATGATTTGCTGGCGGCCGTTTCGCTCGCTTAACTTATACCGAATTCGGTATTACGGGACATGAATGGTTGACAAAGGGATGAGGCTGGTGCAGACATGATAAACATGAGATGCGTGTCATGTAACAACATGACTACATGCTATGCTCATGATGCGCTCGCGGCCATTTCGCTAGCTTCACATGTACCAAATTTGGCATTACGTGACGCGAACGGACTACATAAGTGACACATCCAAACATGATAATCACGACATTCGTGTCATGTAACCACATGACTACATGCCACACGCGTGATGTGCTCGCGGCCGTTTCGCTAGCTTCACATATGCCAAATTAGGTATTACGTGACGTCAGTGGATGACGAGGGTATGTGACTGGTGCCAACACGATAATCACGAGATTCGTGTCGTTTGACAACATCACTACATGCCACACTCAAGGCGCCAATACACTTCGACGTGAAACGGCGCGCGTGCGCGCCGGCGTTCGTTTCGTCGCGTCGCGCCGGCGTTGCCACGCCAGTCACCGGTCCTGCCATATACTCGCAGGAGCGCGCCGCGTTGGGTTACTTTGACGCATGCGCGTTTCAGCGCGTCCAACGTCCCTCCGTCAGGAAACGAGGCAGACGCAGTGCTGTCTGGGTAACGCATCGGCGCGAAACGCAACGTGTCGCATTTAACGCCGGTTGCCGTCGGGCCGCACCGACGGACGCCTGTGGCGCCTGGCATCAGACTATACAGTTCTCACGTTTTGCTAACGTATAGCGTCGCTGCGCCCAGCGGGCGCGTGCGTCAACGTTACGTTTGAGTATATTGGGCCCTTTATGATGCACTTGCGGCCGTTTTGCTACCTCCACATGTACCAAAGCTGGTGTTACGTGACGTTGCAATAGATGACTAAGGTATATGACTGGTGCAAACATGATAATCATCACACGCGTGTCAAGTAAGAGCATGAAAACATACCGCGTTCATAGCGTGCTCGTGGCTGTTTCGCTAGCTTCACATATACTAAATTTGGCATCACGTGACGTGAATAGGTGATGAAGGTAAACAGCGCATCCAAACATGATAATAATGACACAGACGTTGTCTACGGAATAATTTACGTCCACGTCGTAATGTTGTGATGATTTTAAAGTGACATATCCACCTCAGTCCTCGTTTGTGCTTCGCATATCATCGATTCCCACTATACGTGCGATCTGCAAAGTTTTTGTATTTCGCGGGCATTTGTGGTTGGCAGAGGGGCACTGGCACCTAACAGATATGAAGTTGAAGGATGTCTGATCGGACGTTTTGCGGACCGATCTGCGGCTTTCTCATTGAACTTTTTAAACATCTTCGTTTCTTCAAGGAATGGTTGATTAAACAGAACTAACGAACAGTATTTGGGAACACAAAACAAAGTCTAACTCTAGGCAATCAGATCTGGGCGCACGTTAAAGAACCCCAGGTGGTCAAAATTTCCGGAGCCATCCTCTACGGCGTCTCTCATAATCAAATGGTGGAGAAGCGTGGTATACGCTAAACACTTGTAAGAAACTTTGTGCCAATTGTCCATGCAGGGGCTGACGACGATGAGGAATTATTGCTGAAGTGGGTATGCAACACAGTAAACAGGGGAACAAGAACAAGTTTTTGTAATGGGTTGGAGCATCGGACGGCCCACTCGTTACGCTATTCGCATTGTGCGACGACTGGTTGTCCTTTCGCTGTTGGAAAACGCTTTATAAGTCGTATTATAACGACTTATATAAGTCGTATTATAACGACTTAGCCACTAGATAACGCGTGCCCCGCCGCAGTGGTCTAGTGGCTAAGGTATTCGGCTGCTGACCCGCAGCAGTCGAGACGTTAAACCCCACACATAATCATCATCACCACCACCACCACCATCATCATCATCAACATCATCAACAACAACAACAACATCAGCATCGTCATCCACGCAGCTGACCGAGTGGACTTCAGTTCACTTGTACTGGATGGCAACTACGGTCATCACCAGCTGAAAGAAATAAAAGACGCGTAACACGGAAGTTTACTTTAAATATAAAGCACACACGCTATGCCGACACCATAGAGTTTCTCAAAATTAACTAGAGTGCGCTCTGGCGCTGCCTTCGTTCAGCTACCATGGGAATGATGGGTAGTACACACATTTGCCTAGTCTTCGTACTTGGGCTTCAAACGCAATTGTGGCTTTGTTTATTGCGTGGGTTTCGGCCTGGTTTTGGCTTTTGTTTTGGATGAAATAACTGATCATTGTGAACTTCAAGAGCGGATTTGGATAAGTGAGCCTAGGTACCGAAAGAGGGAGAAGTGAAACAGCTGTGCGTTTGCAAAACCTCGGGAGCAAAACGGCAGCTACATGGGCTGTATGCATCTGCTACAATGGCTGTATTCAGTGCACTGAATTGTTAGCCGTTCGAACGAACTTGTGTGTTCGTGCCGAGGTGAGATCCGCTTTTTATTGCGAGCTGTGTATGCATCAACTTGTAATCGAACTGAACTGCCGCCGTGCTGTAGAGGACCGCAAGGTAAGTGAACGGGGTTGTGTCGAACGAGAAGCGCGATCCTTGTTGAAGATAGTTGCGATCGGAGCCCAGTTCGTCACCCTGTTTGCTACCGATTCTAAAAAGGTTGCGACTGCGTTTTGTCAAGCCCGTCGCACAGATCAGCATGTAGACTGCCTCGTTTTTGTTAGCGGGAGACTCGCGTTCGTGAACTTAGATCGAGCCCTATGTGGCTCAATGTCCGTGTGTGTAAGCCATCTCGGCCGGTTGTTCAATTGTGCCCTGGTGAGCGCTTTGGCACATGACTCTGAAATGTGCGCTTTCTGCTCTGCGTGATCCTCAGCCAATATGAGGAATGCTCTGGGTCGTGGTTCACCCTAACAATGCGTGGCAGTTCAGTGATGCAACAGAAGTGTTTGACAAGAAGCATCGTTTTTCTTATGGTAGTCCGTGTTTCTCACGCGTCAACTACAAGTAATGAAAGGCAAATTTATCTGTGTGTATAGCTTCAGATTATTTTGCATGAAAAAAAAAACAGTTAAGTTGAAGGACCTTGCAAAATACGTGAATTCATGATTCATTGTTGATGTCTAGAGTCTATTCGAAACTAAATTATCGGGGTCGTCCCCGGAATGACAAACCAAGCATGAGAAGGAACTCAGGAAAGTAATATGTTCTAAGTGTTAAAAGGCAAAAAAATACAAAAAATACAGAAATATGTAGTGACAGAACTGTATTTTTAATTGCATCTAAATGCAAGGCATTTTCTGGGCACGCATAAAAGTATGCGAAAATTATTATTCTGAAATATTGCAATGATGATGGCGTTAATAAAATATGTAGAAAAGGAAAATCAAGGATTGGTGGTTGCATAGTAAAAATATCAAAAAGAAAAAAACAACCAAGGCATGCTAATGAAAAACAGAGGGAAAGTTTAAAGAAAGTATCTGCGTTATAACTGTTGCGTGCTTGTGTTTTTTTTCTGTGTGTACTGAATTCGCTGCGTTGTTCAAGTGGTAAGCATACACTTGCTCATCCAAGCATATGCTCTTGCCAAAACAATAACGAAGTATTGAAATGCTTTTGGAAGGAAGCATACATTCATTGCATTGTAGGTAGTCATGAGGGCAGAAACTAGGGAATAAAGTTAAAACCTGAGGAGAAGGGACATACCACTGAGATAATTATGAAAGGAGGAATGATAGGCACAGACAGTGGCATGAATGAGACATTAAATGATCATTTGCGATTTGCTGTACTGAAGCAATATGATCTAGCTTGCCGGACAATGTATTGGGCAGGGTAAGGTGACGGCTTGTTATTTATAGGATAGGTGCCAAAGGAAAAGAGGAATAGGCAGCTAGAGCACTAAATTGAATGTAATAAACTCGTAAATCTGCAAGTATACAGTGGAATCATTTAGTGCAATGAAGGCTGATTGGAGAGACTCGAGAGAGGCCTTTCGATGACAGGCTTACACATTCTGGCCGATACAATTGCACCACAGGGTGTGCAATACACAAGTTGTAATATGAGCGTCAAATTGCCATTGAGATCGGAAGAAAAAGGAAGCATAAAGTGATGACTTCAACCTTTTTTCACGGCTAAGAAAGGTGACGCATTATCTTGCAATCCATGTGTTAGGGCTAATGTAAACAAAGCGATGGGTGGGGCCTTTGATGTGTCCGGAAGAAGTGGAACAGTTGTTGGTGAGCACGCCTTTGTTACAAAACATGAAGTGATGTGATACTAATGTATCTGTCGTTTTACTGCAATGTAAAGCAGTATTGCATAGGCTAAGTGGCTTCAAACTGTAGATATGTCTTTGAAACCTTGCACTTAATTGTTCATCCTGTGCTTGATTTGCCATAGAATTGGGATATCTGGTGGACAGCAGAACGAGTAAAGGCACTGCATGTTTTTCTTTGTGCGGGCAACTGTAAGAGATGTATTTATTTTATAAATCATGCACTTCTGTACTTTTGCCGCAGACTGTTATTCTTTACTAGCTGTATCGTTAAGAGATATCGCCTGTATACACACAACAAGCAGTGATAATGTGATGTGTTGCTCAGAGGACTAGCATGGAAGAAAAATTCTGAAAACATCATCGCAACACACTATACTGAAACGCATCACTCGATAATGGTATGACGAGAGCGCACCTTTGTCAGTACTGGAGCTTGTCACAAGAAGGGATCTAGACACAGCAAAACATTAAGAAAGAGTGATTGCTTTACAATGATGTTTACTGACGTACGCCTCTACTAAAGTTTATTCATGGAGATTCATTGATGCGATGTCGTTGTTTAGTCATGAAGGACGACCACACAGTCAAGCATTGCAAAGCCAGCAAAAGCCACAGGCTCTAGCACAACAGCAGCACAAATTGTTCTCGTCCTATTCCGCTGGTTCATACCCGTTGGTGCATCTGCTCTATTGCAGTACTAACGTGTCGGCTCCCCTACAGGGGCCTTTGTCACAATAAAAACATCACCACAGATGTTTACTTGCGATATTAGAATCAAACGGGTGAAAATTAGAGAAGCACGCGCTTGAACCTTGTTCGAAGCACTCTGTAATTCATTGAGTGTAAACCAGAAAAAAGTGAGGACAACGATAAAAAAAGAGGCAGTCCACTCTGTACGGGATGTTTTTGATTATTGTAATAATGAATTATATATAAATATATCACATAATAAAACTCCACAAACATGTGAATTTGCACTGCACAAAGTCTGTAAAAGTAAAGGAGGCTTTTCAAAGAGCCATGTACTTGAACCATTATAAGCATGGCCTTATATTAACCTGAGAGTGACATGTGGTTCGTGGCCATGAACGACGTGTATGAAGAGTCATTGCTGGGGCTTTGTGTCTCATATAGATGGCATATATTGAAGCGAATTTTATCTATAATTTTTTGCAAAGTATGCAGTCACTGTGAGGACCCGTTGCTATATGCTCGTTCGGGAAAAAAACAACGATTGACGAAGGCACTTAGGTGACGTGCAAGAACATCAATTTATATAGCATGGAATAAGGAATCTATTAGAAAACGAAGTGCATGAAATAACGGTACAAAAATAACGGCACGACAAAGGAATAAGCAAAGAAATACATATTAGAACATGAGAACTCGTGTGTTATATTTCTGTTTACGCAAACTGAAAGCCGCTTAGCTTTGTTTAGGTACATCAATGTATGTTATGTTGTCTTTCAATTACACAGTCTTACAATGCTGGGCTTTGTATGTGTCAGACCATGTAATTTTTTTCAGTATGTATGTAATTACCGCTGTTAGAATTCCCCCAACTAGAGCCACTTTCTTTCCTGCGGTAAAGAGGTAGCTCTATTCAAACGGGGCACTCTGTTCTGGTACCTACTGTGTCTCTTTGTGAGTCGATACGCAAATTGGTCTAGCAACATTCAGCAGTAAACTAAAAACTTGGCTCAATCATACCTACGAAGTATTCATGTGCATAAAAGAGGTCATTGCAGGCTTCAATATGAAGGCCATAGTATTTCGCTGCGAGCGCGTGAGCCAACTGCTGACGGTGCCACAGGGAGAGGATTAACAGCAGGGAGCGCAAGAGAGCCAACTGCCGAGAGTGCCGCAGGGAAAGAACCACCGACAGAGCGCCGCCGAGCCAACTGCCGAGGGGAAGGAACCAACGGCAGAGAGCACAGGCGCCAACTGTAACATTTTGATGCAAGCAGAATACTGGAGACCTGCCTGCTTTGATATGGCATTGTTTACACAGTGAATAGCATAGCCCGAGTTATTAGAAAGAAGCAAGACAAGAGCAGTACTTTTGTGCGCAAAATACATATTCATGTGATAGATTAGTCACATCTAGAAGCACCGAGAGCGAATGCACTTGGAAAAATATGAGCAAATACAAACCATACATATGTTTTGAAATAGAAATTCACATTCACATTGTGCCCAGAAAACAAATTCTGTGTAAAAAACTGCTGACATTCACCAACACAACATGTAGAAAAATAAGGTGTGGTTCTGAACAAAGGTTGCGCAGCGGCATCGTACTCATGAAGCGATTGCAGTGTGAAAAACTGCTCACACCTAGTAACACACCATCTGAAGCACCATCACACCTAAAAAACAAAGAAAAAAGTCAACTACAATTATGGCTGCAGCTACCGAAAGATGAAAACAAAAATTAAGATAAGGTGATATTTACAAGTGGCATCCCTTTCAACTTTTTGTGGCCCATTGTTCGTAGCTGTCAATGACTCAAGATGACGGTAGCAGTGCATTGTCAGGTACCAACCAATGACCTTGTTCATGGTCGAAATGCACAAGTTTTTCTCTCTGTGCTGGCAATAGGTGTCAAAACATTGTTGTGCTACAACAGCCGGACACTTGCAAGGGCTTTGGCTGCACAAAGGTTAAAAACATGTCTTGGACAATGCAGCCTACTGATGTGCAAACAATACCCGCTTCGTGAGTGTGTGCCGCACATACGAGCCTCTGTTGGTTACTGTGATTCGCCGAGCAAGCACTCGAAGTCTAAGCACGACATACTTTCCCTGGATAACCTTAGTGAGGTCTAGTACATGCGGTGGCTCTTCACGGTAGTGATTCATGTTGTTAAGCATGGTGACATTCCTTGACACGAAGTTCTGGAAGCTTGTTAGCGTAAGTTTCTCTACTTCTGCGTGGCCTGTTGTAGAGGTCTGGTGCACTAATCTCTCAGCTCCGCACAACGCAGTCGGCACGAAAGCAGCTGCCTCAATGAGCCCGCTATTGTCTTTCAGGGTTAAGAGTAGAGTGCCTTTTGTGTCAGACACAACTAGCTCGGCACAGTCATCACAGTCCAGGTGTCTCACAACCCCTCTGACAATGAATCCTGCAATGTAGCAAACTACCTGAGTTGAGGACACACTGATATCAACATAGTCATGCTCTAGCAGGGAAAGAGTGCTTGCAGACGTCGACTCTTCACAGTCAGTGGTTTCAACTTGCGTGCAGGTGATGCTTTCTTAGCTTCTTGGCAGGCAAATTCTTTGCACTTGTGGCAACACATTAGCATTTCTCGAAGACGCCACTTAAGCATGCACCCGTGTCATTCATTATTCGTGGTGAACCTGGGCTGTGGAGGGGTTACTATTACAACCCCCACTTTGCCTGATGCAGCTGAAACACATCTCAGTGGAGTCCTGGTTCAGCGTGGGTGTGCAAATGTACCTTGAAGAAAAAAGAAATGATTTGAACATTGCAGCTTTTCACAATACTGAACTTTAAATTCGGCAAAAAATTGAAATCACTGCCATTTCGGCCATGTCATAATTAGTGCATTTTCGCTGGTTGTTTGCTTTTGTGATACTAATTAAGGGATGGTGACTACCCCAACCGAAACAATTATGGCATTTGTGCTTCTAGAATGGAAAATTTGTGCACAATGCTATCCCTGTGTTGGACATTTTTATGCTAACAAGAATCGCGAACGTTTTTTTTTTAGCCGGTCATCAATTCTTTAGTGTTTTCTAATGCACTCTTTTGTCTAGGTCTCATTTTGTAATGCTCTGGGATTCATGAGCTTGTCCTTTGTGGTAGCAGTATGGTATTTTTGAATCTATTTATTTTCTCCTTGATGCTGTAAGTAGTGTCTGTAGGGAACTCGGAAAACTTTTTATGAAAAGAATAAACATGCAATATGTATACAAATACCTGCACAGGTCAGCCTCAAAGATCGCTTGTGCCAGGTGGAACACACTCTTCATCGTGATTACCAGGGAAATCACTGACATGCGCCTACTGTCCAGGACAAGTGGCTTTCCTGTGGCCAGTTGCAGAGCCATGAGCTCCCTTCCAGCTTGCTCCATTGCCTCTTTTTGGTAATGAAATGTCGACGGTCGCAGTGGAGCCTTGAAGCCTTTGGCAATGGAACTGCTGTAATTCAGCAAGTCAAAGGCTCTGAAAGTGAGGAAAACTACGTTCATTCTCGGCAAGGGCACGTTCATGCAAAGAAAAGTGCACTTATGGTTTTGTGCATTACATTGTGCACATTGTGAGGAAGTGGACGTGTGTAAGGCTAAATTATTTCAGATCACTGAACGCCTCCGGAATCTTCATATGTATTTTCTGCACACTTGTCATAAATTATTGTATTCACAAGATACTGCACATGTGACAGAAAGCATGTTTGTGCTATTGATAGTGCTTGTCAAAATGTTTTTTTTTATAAATTCAGTGATGTTGCAGCAAGAAAAGCTGTATTCAGCTTGAAATAAAGGAACTGGATTGGTATAATGAATAGCTCTAAGAATACAAACATGCATTGCGCAATGACACTTTAGTCACTTTAGTGGCATGAATGTGTATGGAGTATTATTTTGAGGATACCATGCACGTCATAACTAAATTCTTGAGAAGGTCATATTTAGGTAATGCATTTGCAAAAAAACTTGAAGTACGCCGAACCGTTGCAATTCTACTAGCTGAGTTAGTCTGGAAGGATCTATCACAATGAAAAGTGATGACTTTGGTACTTCTGTATTGCATATAGTGACGTTTTCAACAGCTGCAGTTGAGGTTTCTAGCGCCAAATGATTGAAGACTTTAAACGTTATAAAGGTACGAGGGGGACAGTGCGGAGAATTTAAAAAAAATGTACAGTGACATGAAACGTGTGGGCAGTTGAATAGCTATATGAGATTAATGGCAAACTTGTAAAACCTACGCAAATGTAAGAGCTGTAAGACCTCTAAGAGACTACGCAAGCTAATCCTTCTACAGGACGTTGTGTTTCAGCTAGAAAAATCATAGAGGGAAAGAATTTGTGAAGCAGGTGCATATGTTGAGGACAAGTCTAAACCAGATGTTAGGAAGACTCTCAAAATAGTGTGTATTTAGTCTCAAAATATGTATGTTATTCTGCAAACCCTACCACGTGGCACTACTGCAACAATTGCAGAATTCAACAACTGCTAACCTACTGAGGAAACATAAGAAAAATAGACTTGATATAGTGGAGAAAAAACAATAGCTGCAATACACACACAGCACTTCAGTAATAAAAAGAGCACATAGCAGTAAAAGTAACGCAGCATGTTTTGCTGTCACATACAGCATGGCAATGAAACTGCTTTGCCGATTGCTGCTGTACTGATATAACTTGTTACTTTGTAATATTACTTGTGTGATAAGTTTTTAGAGCTGCTCACATGTTGGTTAGTGTAATAACTGCGGATGTACCTTTGCATAGTAAATGCTATGTTCAAAGCTAATAGTGATTTGGACAAATCAAATAGCATATGGTACATATAAAAATGTAAACATTCGGCTTGACCAAACAACTTAGATGACATTTCCCAGATTTGGAACATACCTTGTGCTAATGCCATTCATTTTTGTTTGGAATGAAGTAGAAGCAGCGTTTAATAGTTTCACGATTTCGAATTCGGTTGGAAGGGACCTATTGACAATTAATTGAGGTACACCTGAAACTTTGCTTCACCTTGAGGAGTACGTAAACATGTTCGCCAAGCTTCTGAATTTTTAATTGGTTAAATGGCGTGTGGGTTATGACGCGTGAAAACTTGGGCATTTTGGCAGGACATAACTGTATATACGAACTAAGCAACTTAGAAGTTGTAACAGCGTAACAACAAAAGCAACAAAGAACAACACAGAATAGCGCTGTTTGAAATACAGCACTCTTTTTTATTCTTCTTCATTGCTCCCCTAGTTGCACTGTAACTACTTCTAGGTTGCATTGTTTGTAAATTCAGCTTTTGGGTGATTTTTTTTTATTGAACCTCAAAATAAAGCTTTAAGGCAGTGCTCAAATTTTTATATGAATGATTGTTTCATGGGGTAGCACCCTTGTGAAGCAGTGAAATCACCTATTCATGGGATTATATGAAGTCTATTATACGTCTCTTCATTCATTGTGTACTTTGAAATTTAATTATAGTAAAATTATGTCTAAGCAAACTCAAAACGCTATTGCATGTGCTGGAATTGTACGCACACCTGCAGATAGCAGTTGCAGTTTTAATTACGTCACGAATTTATTGACACCTACAGCATCAGGTCACTATCTAGGATGTACATCTAGATGATCATTCTTTCATACTGATTACTGTGCCAGACTGTTTGCCGTTACGGCCTTGTATGCTCTGGTCATTAAGTCCCGTCAAGCTTCTTGCGCAGCTTTTAACCCTACACAACTATTAAGCGTGTGAAAAATATGGAAGAAGTGAAAATAAAATGAAATGAACCTAAGCCGTTCAGGCTGGTACTTACTTCTTGACCATGCCGATGAACTACGTTGTTCCAAGGCACCCTTCAAAGCCAGGCAGAGACAGTTCAGATGCAAGCTCCAGTGCTTTGCTCACCAACGCCTTGAATGTCTGGGCCGCAAGTTTCTCTTCCATAATCTGTTGAAAAGAGGACAAATCATGCATGTTTATGAATTATGCAGCACAAAATAAAAAACGAGACAAACGAAGATAACACAGAAAGAGCACGTTGTTCATCCATTGAGATGTGATGTCTTCATCTGCGCCACTTTTATCTGACGGTGGTACTCGACGTGAGCCCGTGAAATATTGTTTGCAGCATTGAGGCTCTCCTTCTCCTGAAGCTGATGAAGCGCTTCAATGTGTTTCCACTGAATGACCTGCAAGCATTACAAATAGAGACTTTAATGCATCAATTTGAAGTAAAAAATCACATATATCAAATGCTTAGCTTTTTCACCAGTGTAACCATGATTGCATTACCAGAAAGGGCAAGCGGGTTAGGGCGCGACAGATAGTTAGGTGGGCAGATGAGGTTACAAAGTTTGCGGGGTATAAAATGGCGGCAGCAAGAACAGGGCCGAGTTGACTGACGGATCATGGGGATCATAACGGATCAGCCTTTGTCCTGCAATGGACGTAGGCAGGCTGATGATAATGATGAGGAGTTGTGTTTCGAAAACTCTTTCAGTGTGTTATGTTTCATGCATAAAAAAGTAAGACTGTAGGGGTCCTGAAGGAAGAGATTGAAGGAAAAAGTACTTTTACGAAGGCTTATGCCGCACGATTGCAATGGTAATGCCCCGCCTGTGGCGATGTACCTGACATCTACGCAACGATTGCTTACTAATCTCTATATTCATTTGGTCTGACTTAGTTTTTCAGCAGGCGAATAAGAAGCATTTCTGATTCGTGATGTCCGCATTCTCTTTTTTTAAATTCTTATAATAAGATGCCCAGCTCTTCGCTACCACACTTTTCCCTTTCAACAACCGCTGCTCTGTGACTTGAGAAAGAAGATATTATTGCCCCTTACTGCAGCCACATCGCGCATGGCCAGATAAGTGATACAGACAAAGAAATCATGCAGTTCCCAAGTGAGATATGGTAATCAATAATTTTTTATCAAGCAAACGAGCTTCTCGGGAAACCTTTAACAATGTACTTTAAAAAAAACTCCTAAGAATGCTCTTCTTCCTTTGTTCATGTACAGCCACCATTACTGGCAGCCAACTTCTAGCCTCAGACTCAAACATTATCCGAAAGTCTGTAGCTGTGTGCATGGTCGTATATGTGGGAATGAATATTTTTCTTACTAAACATTGGTTTAGCCCATTTTCAACTTGCACCTTATCGGTAGAAACAAAGCAATACCTTATTGTGCGCTCAACAATAAACTTAAATATTCATATTATATTAGAGTCTGTTATTAAGAGAATAAACGTACTCTTAAAAAGTGAATGCTGGTTAAAAACTTGAAAACTTACTCTGTTTCAAAGCAATCCCGCTACGTACACTGTCATATGTTCATTGATTCATGTCACCGTAGTTTAATTTGTGTCATGCTTCACATTCAGAAGCATGGTATGCTCAAGCAAATATTATAACATGTGCATTGGTCATCAATACTGGAGAAACCTTCACAGTTGTTTGAAGTGAGTAAGTCATCTTTCAAGTTTTGGAATTATATGACGCCATACACACTAACGCATACTTTTGGAAGTGAGAGCAGCTGAACAGCCCACTAAGTTCCCTCTACGAGGTTAATACCTGTGTTCCTGGGCACATTTAGCGTCACAGTTATTCTTCCTTTACACTCTGATCGCCGAAACTGTTGCGTGGTCAAGGACATTCAGGACGTATATAGACTTAAAGTAGTCATTCATCCTAGTTAGAGAGTACATCACATGTTTGTGCGAGGGTGCATTGCAAAGGTGAAGTTTTTTTTAACAAAAAACGTTTGTCATGCCGTACCTTAGCCTCTAGTATACACACGCCATCAACTAAAGACATTCTTTATTTGGGAAAAAATAGCCAGTGTGTTTCTAAGATGTGACCACACAAAACAAACATTGTTGCTCACCTTACAATTTTTATTATTTCTGAGGAAAGGTATGTGTAACAATTGAAGCCCTGCTTACCCCATATGTACTGCTTATCAGGGTCTCCTTGTCACCAAGGATGTTCGGCAGCAACTTGAGACTATGGTACGCTTCAAAGATGACATGAATGTCGCGATTGTGTCCTGGGCACTGAGATGTTGTGGTCAGGTCGTCGTAACACTGTTCATGCACACTACAGCCAAGTCGTTTTGCCATTGACACATTCACTCCTAGGCAGTCGCAAATCACAGCCACGACGATGAGCCCACACTCTTGCAGCTTCTCCAGAACTTGCATCGCAAGGTTTCGAAGAACTTCACCTGATAGTCGAGCATTTAGGAAATAACCACGTGGCGTCCTCCATGGCGCAGCGAGTTCAACAACCATGAACACAAGCGCGTCAGTGCCGGGCGGAGTGCTCTTTGGGTCACTCGGTTGCTGGCTGTTGTCTCCCAAATCAGGATAGCCGATAAGATGTCCTGCTGAAATGTTCAGGTCACACGTCTTTTTGATACTCATCCCATCCAACAAAACTGAGCACATGTGCTCACGAGGGGTGGCGCTTGAATATTTAGTCTTCAGGGCATTAAGCACCTCAGGTGTGAAACCTGGCCAGCCATCAACAGCCTTGAGCCATCGTCGTATTGCTTGTACACACGGCGTAAGAAAAAGTGTGCTAACGTAATGATGCGCTCGGGGTGAGTAGTAGTGTAACGTTGAAGCAAATGTTTTCATTTCAGGAGCCTTCCATGGGGCTGTTCTGTCGAATTTCTTTGCCAATCCGCAACAATTGCCTTTGGTAAATTTCCTACTGCCTCTTTTAACACTGCTTGCAACTTTTGTTTTCGCTGTAGCAGTGTCAGTGCTCTACTTTCCAAGCTTTCAGTTTTTTTTTTTGTAATGACTGGCCTTTCTCCAAACAATTTGACTTTTTTTCTTGCAGCATCTAGTTCCTTGCTGAGCCTCTTCACTCTGCTCTCGGGCTCCTCTCTTTTGCTATACGAGTGCTCAATGACGACGCTTTGCAGGCTTGTGCTTGGCAACTCAACTGCTGTCTGCGTGCTGGAGGAGCTCTGGCATGTTTCCTTGTCAGCTAGCATCGGCGTGTCTTGTGCCTTCAAACTAATGTTCACTACAGATTAACTTAACTGATCGTTTATGCAACGACATAGTAACTACTAGAACAAAGGAGTAAATACACTTTTTTGATAAGCAATAAATAGGCGGTAGCAAACGCAGAAGAGCTGCCTTTTAAGAACACACAGGTTTTTTTTTAATGCTTGCACTGCAGCAAACATAAGCATATATAGACATGTGCCAATAATGAAGAAGAACATGTTTATCCTGTGTTCAAAACCAACTTTACTGAAACTTACTGTGTGGGAAAATCATTATCAAGAGAAAACGTCATTGCCAAACCATTGACCACACAAGGCTATAAAACCATAGGGCTTCACACAAACCACCGTGATACAGCTCACACTTTGACATGAACACAAAGATTGGACAGAAATGACCACTGTTCTCATTTTGTCGTTTTTTATTCTTCTTGTCATAGTGTGTAAAGGTAATATATTCACTAATCAACACCAATGAACTTGTTGTACGACACTGTTCAGTTCCTTTAAAAGTATAAGTGCCTTTGAATGTATAAAAAATTTTGTTGTCATGGCATTAAAAATTCGAAAAACTGCCATTTGTGGTAGGTGCCTATCATGTAAGCAGAGTAAATTAACTTATCGCACATCAGGGGAAAGTAAATTAACAATGAGGCATTGCTCAAGACAGCAATATCGCCTGCAATTATGTCTTAGTAGTCTTACACATACTCCAGGGCACGACATTTTTTTATCGTTTCTTTAATGTGCAATCCACGGTGTTTGCACCCAGGCAAACAAGCAACTTTGTTGATATTTGTGCATAAGTACTGCTATATCAAAAAGGGTACGCAAAAATTTGGTCCTCACGGTTTTTTTTTTCTGCACTGTCGTTCTGGGGACCTTTTAGTCACAGCACAACACATAATTTTGTGCGGGGTGCGACCAGCGGTGAAAGTTCTGCCTGATTGCTCTAAGCTGTTCCAAGAGAGAAATGCTGTTTCCTACTGCTCCCTAATGTCATGTTTGTTAGTAACTGCTCTGACCCTGCTACAAAATTATATTAAGAAACGGAAAACAATGCACTTCAACTGTGTGAACATTCAGCAAGCCTACACGAAACCAAAAGCAAGCTGTATGTACTTTCATCGTAGTATGCAAGAATGCAGCTGGCTTACTAATTGCATACCTGCTGCAAACTGGCATATTGGCAATGCCAGAAGTCCTAGCACTGTATGTGCCTGATTTATCTGTATATTTGGACCTGACAAGCAGATTATTTTTCATGAAATGTGTGTGATGACAGTTCGATATCATAATGGTTAATAACCTCTGTGATTATGACGTTAATGCGTTTGAAACTAAATAGACCTTTACATCACCTTTCACCTCATTTATGCCAAAATAGCTGACGCTTTAAGTAACTAGCCTTCCTTTTTTGCTTTTCATTTCTATTTTTAGTTTAAATCTTGAGAGGTACCTATTCATTTGATCTCGTACCAATATTAAACTGCTGCTTTGGCGATAGTTCCATGTGGTTTTGCCTAGTCTTAAAATGCGGTGTGTCGCTGTATCAATGTTATGTCATTCATACCACTGGTACCAACATTTTAAATATATGAAGCCCACTTTTTTTAGTGTTCAGTGGCCAGTCATCTCCTTAATCATTTTTTTTCGTAGTTCGCTATGCTTATTATATGTGTAATATGTTTAATAATATGCATTATTTATGACACGTTTAAATGATTCTTTTTATTCCAGGAGTCGTTTGGAATAATTCGCCATGTGCTCCGAAAAGTAAAATGTTGCTTCAACCACTATGTTGGACAGACAGTTATTTACAGACTTGTTATTACCAACCAGTGTTACTTCCGGTTTCAAAAAACGACAAGCTATTGTGTGCAACTACCACCACCTAGCTGTTGCAACACTCGACCATGGCAGCACACAAAACTGTGATGCACTTCCGTGTGGTTCGCATGAAGAATTCTTTTGTCGAACAGGAAATGGGGCCGCAATTCCATCAAACACAAAACATACTGTGCACGCGCCACGACGACACATTCCCGAGCAGCCGCCGAGTAAAAGTCTGCTGAAGCAAATGTGGCCAAAGAAAAATAAATACTGGCTTTGATGTAGTCATAACTTGCTGCAGTGTAGTCAAATGAGGGAAGGAGGTGGTTCCTAAAAAACTCCCTTGAGGCGATCTCTCAAGCAAATTTCAAAATTCATTTATCATACCTTCCAAGTTATTTCCACTGGTGATATTTCGCAGATACTACACATATGTTCACGGGAATTGGTTTCGCGGGCTATCTTAAGCGTGAAATTGTGTATCAGTACCCCTTAAAAAACCAATCGATGGGTAACTGCTTTAAACAGTCCACTGCACATACTGAGATATTAAAACTAGTACCTTTCCATCTGTCACTTCATGAGCCAGAGAGTTGCAGTATTCATCAGTGTAAAAATAATGTCTCACTAGCATTGCTATTTGCGTATGGCATTGTGCCAAAACGGGCATATAGAATTGCTTTTTTTTCCTTATCTCTTTCACCTATTCAGTGCTGTGCAAACAACATAAGTAAATTGTTCTTTGCAAGTCTGCCACCTGATGACCACTTTCTTTGATTCTTAACGGGGGGGGGGGGGGGGCGGTCGATGCAGTGTACAGTATTTTATTTTTTATGAGGATAACACGTTGACATTCTGCATGCATGTGTGGTTTGTTGAGCTGATATTCCAAATATCAGTTTTTGAACTATCTGTTCCAGTTCTTGATTTATGACACTTACTAAGCTCTCATTCACATTCAAAAATAAGCTAATTAAGCAGACATATTCCGTCATTTTTCAAAGCTATATCTAAAGAAGCCATTGCGTCCTGTGAAACCGTTGGTCGATGTATTAACACATTTATAAGCTCAAAAAACAATTTTGAGATGCCATGTACATCAAGTTCACTGGAAACTTCAAAAAACTTACAGAAAGCTGTGTGACGTGTCCCGCAAACACGAACGGTTTTACGACACTTACTGGTATTGCAGATTCTAGAAGAAAAGACAAACATAAGAGTGATATCTGTTATTTGTTGCGAAATTTCTCAGGAGTGACTGACGGCTACTGTGCAAAATCATGGAAGTCGAGAAAACGGAGTTCGTGGTAAATTAGATTGAAAATCAGACAAATGGAATCCCGAAGTGAGTTCGTTTTATTTGTCATCTGGGAAATGCAGCATTGTTGCCACTGTGGGCTACGTTCTCGTCAATGAAAAGAATTACAGCACTGTGTAAAAGAAAAGCTGCAAAATTTCTATTTTTTTAATCCCAGCTTTCTCAGACTTATGCTCACAGCACACTGATGAACTGGTATTTTCACAACATTTATTGGTCATTTTGTTTTATCATTTTGTCATGATGTAAACGAATGGTGAAACTTGACATCTTGTCTACATTTATCATTGCCATTGTCACGTCTCTTTAATAATATGCAAAATAAGGTGCTTTGCTTATGGAAACCTTACTCTGCAATTTGTGCACATTTGATTGTTCTTTGTGAGGACCCGTGCACTGCCAACACACACAATGATGTGTCGCTAAAGGGTGGCAGTCATCTATTACCTCATTATATGGCAAATTGAGGTGGACAGAACAGAGAAGCGTGAAGCATGTAACAAGTTACTCCTATTTGGCGCAAAACGAAGTTGTGTTTGCAATACCACTTTAGTGTGTACGTTTCCCTTTGTGAAACAACACTGAACAACACCTTCTAAAATATGAGGTTTCATTACTTCAATTACACGACTTGCTCTTCGTACACACAGCATGATCTGCATAGCTGGCTTCCTTTCACATGAGCATAAAGTTTGTTACATGAGCGGTATGCATACAATGGTTGCCCACTGTTCACAACAAGTGGTGCTGCCTTTTTTTTGCATTGTCAATGCTGCTCCGCTTCCTGCATTTTTCGCAGTTTTAAATTTAATTCAATGGAACAATTTTTCATCTTTGAGCAGGAACGTTTGTCTAAATTACTATTTCATTGGCATGTGCATCTTGGTAATTTAATAAAAAAGTAGCAGTGTGATTAACTGGTCTTTTTGGCTGGTGTCATAAACTTTAACGGCACGGCACCCTCATGGAGGCGACGGCGTGGCCTGCCAGCGTAGAAAGCGGATTCTTCAAAATGTGTGGAGCACAGCACGTGGCGCCCCGACAGTACAAAGCCAGGCTGCCGCAATGCCTGAAACCATTTTCGCAGCAAACGTGGGTCATGTACCGGGAACTTGCACAATCAGAAAGGTTTTCCTTCTTTTGCAGAAACTGTCCTGCATGAAGCGGGGCTTGCAATGCTGTTTCTGCAGGTTTTGATGCATTTTTCGCAGGATATGTTTCTTGTAAATGCTCAAAAAGTTCAAGGTTTCATATGTTCCAAGCCATTTCAAGTAATTTAATTTTGAAAGTCACTGGGGCCAACATTTTATAAAGAGAATTTCGCCTTTCAACAATCCTTGTCCAACAAATCCAACGCGATTTGCATGGCGTCATTGTCGCTATGGCCAAGTTCTACTGTTGCCGCTTGATGAAATGCAGCGTATATTTTTTCAGGTCAACACAATGATTCATTGCAGTGACTGCACATTCTTTGGATGTGTTCATGAGACATACACATTCCATTTTTACTGCACTGCAAGATTGCACATCAGCATCTGCTGACCAGACTTTTTGTCTGTTGTGTTGGTTATTATTTCAAAAACATGTCGCACTAACGTCTTCATCTGTTAGCCTAAGCAATTAATGGCACAACTACATTAGTATTAGTTCCACATTGTTCCGCGATGTGTTTACGAACTGTAAGGTCACCCTACATAAAAACAAACTCGCCAAAAACATTTCTGCTTCACTAGCTAATTAAATGACCATGCACACTTCTCTTGCCCTTTAGCTATATAAAATGCATAACTTTTTCTTTTATTTTATTATTTGCCTAGACAGCATTTCGGAACATTTCTATACACTTTACCAACTAAAAACTGCACATTGTGGTTTTACGTGCCTTCTAGCTCTCCCATTACCATCGTAAGATTGAATATTATGTAAATGTAAATTGTTTTTTATTTTGATAGTGCATTACGATCACATGATTTAACTTTTCTATCAAAGTTCCCAGGTTGACCTGCATACTTCCTTCTGATTCCACTGTGTAATATCGAAGGCTGCCAAAAATCTTCAATTTTTAAAAATTGTACTGCTACTATTTATTTCACCAAATGGTACTGCATCTCGGATGGCAGGCTGCACCTATACAGCTTTTCATTTTATTTGTTTTATCTCGTGTATATTTATTACACTGACCATTGCTACACACGCACCTGAAGTCAATCAGCTGTTGTAACATTATCGAAAAAAATCTTCAAACACGGTGTCTCTGGGATTACACATTTTAGCTCACGCTTTTTTCTCGGTAGTCCCACCTTCAGGACATCAAAACAAAGAGACTTGTGCGGCACGATGAAATTCTAGCTTATTGTAGACTTTGGTTTTGCATGTACACCTGTGAAGTGAGACAGTTGTGTTTCCTTGCTCGCTTTTACTTGAGCAAAAACTGTAGACACAACGCAGGGGCATTGTCAGCGACGTTGGCAAAGTTTTACGTTTGCTACTATCAAATGCAGCAATCATGCCGGTGCTAGTATGCTCCCCGAAGATTTTGAGGGGCAGCAATCAGGGATGTCTGTGTTGTCAGCGTAATATTCGCGAAAACGCTAAGCTTTAAGACGTTTGCCGTAGTTCTCGGTGCTGAACCAGCTCCACGGGAAGTGCAATGACTTCAGCTGAAGCGAAGGCAATCCATTGAGATGACGATATTCATACCTCAGTTGACGTTAAGCACAACATCTCAAACAGTTCAAAAAGCCACTTAACAAAAACTGTATTTTCCGTAATGCATTGTGAGAAATATCATTTCATTCACTTATCAAAATTATCTTCGCATTGGAGGATTTCATTACGGAGTGCCGGGACACGCACGTTGATTCACTCGACCAAACAGTCAACCTTGTGAACGCTGTTGTCCTAGTTTTTCTGCAAACGTAAAAAATATAGGTACAAGGTGCAGATTTGAAGTCATTTTGGCAAGCCCGTGCAAGTTTCGCGACTCTTGCTGAACGCTGTGTCCAATGAAGCAGCACATAAACACCGCATCTCCTGGAGCAGACGACACTTTTACCAGACGACGTCACGGTCCTTTTTTATTATTTTTTGTCTGGTTCGTTGAAGGGAAACATACGGTTCTTGATTTTTACACACGATAACTCTACTAATAAGTTATACGTGAAGACATTTGTTGGCAAATCATTTATTATTGCACATCACATGAAGATACAAAACAATAACAAGCCTTACCTCGGCAAGAAAGAATACCGCGATTAACAAAGCGTTTCGGCAGGTTCATTGTTGGTCTAATTTTTTTTTTTGCCATAGCACAGTACATCACAATATCCGCATTTCTTCATACACACCAACATTTGTCTATAATTTTGATTACGCCCACTAACCGAACTACCCAACGCTGAAACTGTGTGGTGCGGGCTAAAAAACTGCTCAGTTGGACATCCCACCGCACTGGAAAAACCCATTGAGCACAAATTTTCTACTAATAAAACAAATTTATTAAACGATGCATTCAAATTTGTTAAATAGACTCACCAACTTTTGAAACTTGCGTGTGTCAAACGTAAAATTATTCATTTTTTTCTATTTTCAAAAAAAGATACTGCTAAGTTTAGACATTCGCACAAAAGGCAACACTGGCATTGTACTGAAATTTTGTTTGGTTTTCTGCGTATTTATACTTTTTAAAGCGTATAATAGTAATGTAAATTGAGCATGCCACAGTCTATTCATAACATTTTGTCTATATTTTATTAAATAGAATTTTTTAAGCCAGAAAGTCATTTGGAGCCAGATGTACGAAGACTAGGCAAATGTTTGTACTACCCAGCATTCCCATGCTCGCTGAATCGTCGTGCGTTCGAACTCTCATAGACACTAGCACCAGAGTTCCCTCTAATAAGTATTGTAGGAAACTCTGTGGCCGACACCACTTCTCGTCTCGAAGCGAAACGCAAGCGGTTTCAACGCCTGTGCACGGTGCAGTCACCCATCTGGTTGACAACACCATACACAATCACTTATGCGACAAATGCATTAGTCACCTATCTATCACTCTTCTAGATGAAGAACATAACTACCTGCCAGACAAGACATGAATCAAGTATTGTAACCAATGTGCGCATGCGCACAGTTTTTATGAGTCAGTTTTTCTTATATATTGTCACGTATTGCAAGAGGGTCACACAAACAATAGTTTCATTCAAGGGTGCACTTGTGCCCAAAAAAAATGGTGAAACAAATCAGTTCGCTAAAGCGTTGCACACGAATGTCTCTCTCGAACACCTTTTTGACAACCAGCAGATCAGGCTACTGTCACGAGACCGAGCAAGAGGAGCAGGTCTCGCGGTGCAGCAGAAGGCTCACGCAGCCCCGCGACATTAGGTAGTTTTAGTGCTGGGTACGCATTCTCTTGGGGCCTTGCGGGCTTGGGAGCGCGCGGCGTTGCGTGTCCAACCCATACCCAACCAGAAATTCCTTTTAGTTGGCGCCATGGTGGCACGCACGCAAACGCAAGCCGTACGATGGTCACACCTGCTCGCAGAGCCACAGCGTCTTGTCGCGTAAGTATTATTTAAGTCTTTTTATGATTTAAAATGTTAAATTAAACATACATAGTGATCAGGACACTTTTTTTATTGTGTACAGTAATCTGGTATACGCAAAAAAGTGAAATACAAAGTTTTTGTAACGACAGTGTCGACATCTTGTGACACTTCGTGCAACCGCACTCATGTATATGTTAGCTTACGCGTAATGTTTTTGAGGTGAAAATGAATAAAAAGGTTACTCATTTGTAGTATTGTCGCTGCGCAGTTTTTGCACCAGATGTACAATGCACAATGTTTCTGCAAAACAAAGTTGTGGTTGTCTGTTTCACTATAGCCGCACTAGATGGCGCCACCTATTCGGCTGGTCTGGGGCTGGCATATGCCTTTTGGTTTCTATGTCCCAGGCCATTCTAGCTTTGGAAATTTGGCTGAAACCGTGTAATCGCTATAAGTGCTCGCACTTTAGCTTATTTTAACTCGACGGCTAGAGTATCCGCAGTGCGGATACCGTGAGCTCTTGCGAAGGTGGACCGCGTGGACGCATGGCCCCATCGCCCCAGCAATCTTTCGACGCAACTGTTTGGTGTTTCGCGCATGCGCAATACCGCCGCCCCAACGTCCTGCGTACGCAAGCCGCTTGGGTACCCAGCACTAAAACTCCCTATTGTAGGCACTTGCATAGCGGCTCGGTGGTTCTGCCGATAGATAGAAAGCTCCTTGAAAGCAATTTCTGCGGCATCACTCGCCATCTGAAATACACATTAAGGAGTTTTAGTGCTGGGTACCCAAGCGGCTTGCGTACGCAGGACGTTCGGGCGGTGGTATTGCGCATGCGCGAAACCCCGAACAGATGCGTCGCAAGATCGCTGGGGCAATGGGGCCATGCGTCCGTGCGGTTCACCTTCGCAAGAACTCACGGTATCCGCACTACGGATACTCTAGCCGTCGAGTTAAAATAAGCCAAAGTGCGAGCACTCATAGCGATTACACGGTTCCAGCCAGATTTCCAAAGCTAGAATGGCCTGGAACGTAGAAGCTAAAAAGCATATGCCCGCCCCCGACCAGCTAAATAGGTGGTGCCATCTAGCACGGCCATGGTGAAACAGACAACCACAACTTTGTTATTGCAGCAACATTGTGCATTTTACATCTGGTGCAAAAACTGCGCAGCTACAATATTACAAATGAGTAACCTTTTACTTCATTTTCACCTCAAAAACATTACGCGTAAGCTAACATGTTCATGACTGCGGTTTGCACGAAGTGCCACAAGATGTCGACACTGTCGTTACAGTAACCTTGTATTTTTCACTTTTTTGCGTATACCAGATTACTGTACACAATATAAAAAGTGTACTGATCACTGTGTGTGTTTAATTTACCATTTTAAATCATAAAAAGACTTAAATAATACTTACTCGACAAGACGCTATGGCTCTGCGAGTGCATGTGAACTTCGTGCGGCTTGCGTTTGCGTGCGTGCCACCGTGGTGCCAACTAAAATGCATTCCGGTTGTGTATGGGTTGGGCACGCAACACCGCGCGCTCCCAAGCCTGCAAGGCCCCAAGAGAATGCGTACCCAGCACTAAAACTGCCTATTATCCCGATGCGCCATTGAGGGTAGTAAGCAAGGGGTAATGCTTGTTCAGTATCTTCTGAAGTAGGACACCATGCAGGCTACAGGTTCGACCTCCCTATAATTTTGCCGTCTTGAGCGCTCTTAACTTTCGGGGATTACTTCATAAGTTGCGTCACTGAGCTGAAGGTTAACCTTATATGGACTAAGGTAGCATCGAAGGAGTTTCTCTGATAGCCTGTGGTGGCGTATTGTTGTACGCACCTCCACTTGATTGCCTGACTGTACTTCACATCTCTGCGACTCATGTTGTACTAGATCGCGTCCCTACATTGTTGTTGACGTTTTGATGTCGCGCCACCTGGCGGGCTTCTTCAGCTCCTTGTGGGAAGTCATCAACGTCGGATGGCGTTGTAAGAATAATTGTGGTTATTGACTGGTAACATGGCGTCAAGTGTTGTAGCCACCATGCGGCCATAAACCAGCTCAAATGGAGGGATGTGGGTGGTTTCCTGTACTACCGTATTGAAGGCGAACCTTGCATTAAGTAGGATTTCGTCACACGTCTTATGTTCTATGTCCACGTACATCGACAAAATGTCCGCAATGGTGCTGCTTAGGCATCATTGCGGACATCAATCCGTTGTTTTGGGGATACAATGCAGTGATATTTATTTGAGTGGTGTCAGTCATAATCAGCAAACACCGCACCAACTCCAACGTGAATGCTGTTCCGCGATCAGTGATGACTACCATTGTCGCAGAGTTATGCCATCAGGTCATCAGGCAGTCATCAGGTAGTCATCACTATCAGTGATGACTACCTTGTCGCAGAGTTATGTTGTGAACGAAGAACTTAGCCACTTCCGCAGCCGTTTCTCGCTCAAGGCCACCAGTTTGACTTTGTCACTTTAAATAGTCGGTTGCGACGACAATTCAAGTCTTTACCGAGCATGACATTGCAAATGGCCCAAAAATATTCATTCCAATTTGTTGAAACAGAGTTTCAGGTGGGTCAATGGGCTGGAGCAGGCTGGCCTCTTTAGAGGTGGTGTGTTGTGCCTTTGACATTCGTGGCATCTCTTCACATAATGCTGTGCCGACGCTTCTCATTGGGAGCAGTTGCATGTCAGCTCGTTGATGCTCGGTGATATACGAAGCTTCTACAATGTAAAATAATGGGAAGTCGTCCTCTTCCGAAGAAGTAGAGCCCAGTGGCAAGCGTGATAAGCAATCAGCATCGTTGTGTTTTGTTTCTGACCTATATATAACTTTATTATCTTAATCTTGAAGTCTCGGGCTTCATCTCGCAAGTCTTCCCGACGGGTCTTGTAAGCTTGCCAGGCAGCAAAGTAAATGGTGGTCACTTACTACACGGAACGGCCTTTCCTAGAGATACGGCCTGAATTTGCTGGTGACCTGTATAACGGCTAAGCACTCGTTTTCTGTTGCGGAATCGTGTTTTTTTTTTAACTTTTAGTGGGTTCTACTGGCATAGGCGATGAAATTCTGTGCCCATTTTGCCATTAAACTAATACCGCGCCGAGACCGAGATTGATTCATCTGTACAGATTTCGCGTCCGCAGTTTTGTCAAAATATGCTAGGACCCATGGGGCTTGCAAACAATTCTTTGATTCCTCGAAAGTTGTCTCTTGTTCATTATGCCAAACGAATCATTCTTTCTCTTTCTTAGGTCTGGTTAAAGGTTCGGCAATGTTTGAAAACTTTTCTACAAATCGCCTATAACAAGTGCTCAAGCAAAGAAATTGATGCACCGCCTTCTTGTTTTTCGGCTTGGTGGAATTCTGCCATGGCCGCAGTCTTGTCGGGGTCCAGGCCAACACATTCAGCGCTGATTACTTGACCAAAGAAACAAAGCTTCTCAGATCCAAACTGACACCTTTCTGGTTTATTAGTCAAGCCACCCGACTGGATAGCGTGAAGCGCTGAGCGAAGTTTTATTATGTGCTTTGAAACGTGGCAAAAAATTCGACAACGTCATCCAAGTATACTAAGAATGACTGCCATTTGAGACGCGATTGAAACACTCTTCATCATGCGCTGAATGTTTCTAGCACAGCAGAGGCCAAACGGAAGTGCTTTAAATTCGTACAAGCCGTCCGGAGTTATGAAAGCAGTCTTTTTGTGGGCTCTTTCGTTCACTTCACTTTGCCAACACCCGCTTTTTAAAGTCAATAACGAAAAAATTTCATAGGTGACCCCAATCTCTTTTTGAGATGTGGCAAGGAGCATAAGTCGCGCTTGGTCATGCTGTTCAGTTTCCGGTAGTCAACACTGAATCTCAAGGTGCTGTCCTTTTTTCTCACAACAACTACCGGCGATGCCCATAGACTGTTGGATGATTGAATGACATTGTCCTCCAGCATCTCTTGTACTTTGTGACCTCTCATTTTTTGGTGAAACTATGTACGGGTGTTCATAAACACGTCTTGTTGCCTCGTCAGTTATTTTTCGGTGTATAACGATGTGGGTGAGTGTACTTTTGACGAGGTCCAGAAACATTCTGAGAAGTCTCTTATGAGGTCCTGTTTTATTTGCCTTTCGTCTGATGATAGATTTCTATCGAATGAAACTGCAGCTCAGACATCGGTGCCGAAACAGGTGGCGCTGATGTGAGGCTACACAAATCGGTCGCTGCAGTGATACTGTGTAGAAAGACAATTGCATTGTTTTTTTGCGAAATACTACAATGCATTTCTGAAATTTGTGAGCGACTCACTGGTGCACCCACCACGTAATTGAAGAATTCCCAGTACTACACAAATGCCACTATTTAGTAGCAGCCAAACTTTGTCATCCGCTATGCCTTCGTAACCGACAAATGTGTCAATTTTTACGCCAACCAGCACACTTCATCATGGTGGCACGACTACGTCCTCATCAATAACCCGCAATGCAGTGCTCCCTAACTCCTTCTCGTCTATGGCCAACTTCGTCGAGAAGAGAATGCCGGAATAGTCTAGGTTGATTGTGATGCCGTCGCAAGCAAGAAATCTATCCCGAGAATTATGTTTCTTGAGCATTCTGCAAGCACAATATAATCAGCGGCGTACGTTGGACCCTGACTTCCTATTCTCGCGGTGAATCTTCCCACATGTGTTATCCGATAGGCACCAGCTGTTCGTATTTACGGATGACTTCATGGGGCAAAACTTTCTTCGGATTCCTTGTAATCACGTAGCTTATGACTGAATAATCCGCACCAGTATATAATAAAATGCTCAATTCCTGCTCGTACACCGTGACCTGCAAGTCCGAAGAAATAGTTTCTTTACTTATCCTAGCCGTTGTTTTCTGCTTGTCGCTGTGGCCATCGGGTTTTGATGGAGCATCTTCGCGTTGTCCAACAGCGGCCTTACCTCCACAGGTCACTGGACTCGGTTTTCTTGCCGCGGGCTCATTGAATGCCTTAAAGGACCTGAGAATGGGTAACATGTACGCCGGTGTCCCGGCGCTTTATAACGTGTAGGTGCCATTGACCTTGGCTGGTGCTGAAAACTAGCAGCTATGAATCACTGTTTTGACACGTAATCTTCTATCTTGGGGGGTTTTCCAACAATACACTGGGATGGTGCGTTTAAAGAAAATCCACGCCAGCCGGCTCTTTGGTATGGGAACGTTATGCAGAGATGTCCAGCTTGTCCACAATGAAAACAAAGTGGCATCCAGCCAGGTATGCGCCCCACATCACTTTATCGGGGTCTCAGCTCTCTGGTATAAAGCACAGAGCCGTGCGAAGTCGACGGGCGTGCACGGGGGGCTGCGGAAGAAGCATTTTGCACGGAAAGCTGCCGTAGAGCGTCCGCGTACGGTGATACGTGACGTGCCTGCAGTGTTTGTTCGAGTCGAACAGGTTGTGTCACAGGCTCCGGCTGCAGGATGGCATGCCGAACTGTCACGAATGACGGCAGCAAGGGTTGAAACTGTCGGCACTACTTCTGGCTGCAACAGGTTCTGAAGATGTACATTTACAATGGATCGCACCAGTTCTCTCTGCGCATCACTGTTGTTACTTTGGCTTACCGACAGCACGTTCACTGCTTCGCTACTGACATCCCGGTGTCAGTGACGAGCACGCTGCTGTAGTACCTACTCCGTGGTCGTTGCTTCGGTGCGGAACTCGCCAAGGGTGCGTTGTGGGTTGCGAACTAATTTAGCAAATAAGTCCTGCATGAATACACGCATCAGGTGGCGCAGTTTGTTTTCATTCGTCATGTTCGGATCAGCGCGTTTAAAGAGCCGAGACATGTCTTCAACATACAAGCTGACAGTCTTATTCGTACATTGGTTTCTAGACTGGAGAGCATTTTCTGCCTTCTCTCAGCGATTGGTGCTGGCATACCCATCGAGCAAGTGTCGTCAAAAATCTTCCCGTGTTTTTTTCAGCACTTCATGGTTTTCAAACCATACCTTCGTTGTATCTTGCAACGCGAAGTACACGCGTTAGAGTTTTCTTGGACCAGAACGAGCATCTGAGTCAGTTCGGCAGCTGTGCACTACGAAGCAACAACTAAACTTTGCTTCTGCTTTTTGTAGGTGAGCAGTAAACTTTTATCTAAGCCTATAATATATAAACTGCGCACTGTCTCAACCTTTGTTAAAGGCACAGTGCCATGAACAACACACGAAACGCAGGCTGTGAGAATGCACGCGTCTGGCCGTGCTACTCCTCGTTTACTCTTTGGACTGTCCACTGGATGGCCGCATTTCTATATGATGGATATATCATGAAAGATCCGAGATGGCAGTTCTTGAAGTGTTCATTAGATGGGCGGACGGAGGAACAGACGCACAGACAGCCGGACGGATAGGCAGATGGATTGATGGACGCACAGACCGATGCTTGAATGGATGTACGCAAGGACGGACGGATGGATGGACGGGCGGACAGATGGACACGCAGACGTACAGGCGCACATATGCACAGACACACTAACGGACGAATGGCCGCCTTCACGGTCGCACAGATGGACTCATGGACAGATGGAAGCAAGAACGAAAGGACGGATGGGAGCGTAAACGGACTGACGGATGCTTCACCCCACTCATCATTATGCACCCCGGGGACATACGTTGACGTTTTCTCGCGTCGACGTATCGTAGCGTAACATGATATCATGCCAGATATGCTGGCCCATAGATCTAAACACGCTCGCACGCCATGCATGACCAGCGAACATCACACACCTAAAGCTATCGCGATCTCTATTATTCAATCAGCACGTTCTATCACCATCGAAGACCGAGTAGTCAATATCTAAGAGCTTCATGTTTGCAAACATACGACACGCCAGCTTGTACGGCCACAATCGTCTTCGCTAAGTGAACAGGAAGCAAGCACGGCAGCACAAACGACTACTACGAAAAACTCGGAAGGTGTCTCTATGCGTGCGTAGTAACGTGGCGTGTTTCTGCGGGTTCATCGATTTTCTACTTCTGGCTACCCGCCGATTGCCAGAGCCAGCCAGCTGTCTTAACTACAGCTGTCTTGAAGTGGTATCGACAAAATGAACGTGTGCTCATAATGAGCCTCAAACAGAAACAAAGACAATAAAAAGTTTATCGCCGTTATTGCGAGGGAAATGCACAGAAGTATAATAAACATTTACTACGAAAAAATAAAAAACATAGGGTGTGAATGTCGTGGGGAGGGATGTCTAGAGAAGAGAGAGGGAGAACCACGGTGGGGCGGGGGGAGGTGAGCGAGCATAGACTATACTCTGTTTCACCACTTTGGTTCAGCACTACCAAAGCTAGCGGGTAAAAAAGCCCCACTCTTGCGCAGTGAAATGTCGTCCAAAATACACGTGCTTTAAAATCGACAGGGTTGGCTAGAATAAACTTTTCTTTGTGTATTTTACGGCACATTGATAAATATCTTTATTCTTCATTGCTTTATTTATGTCGCATTTCACCATACGTGTCAGTTATCGCCAATGAGTGTGATTACAAATTAATGTGGCAGAACGCATGTAGAAGCGACTGCCCACTTCGATCCGGACTAGCTCTTGCTACCCGCCTTGATACCCGCGTATGTACTTGCTCTAGCTACCGCGTATGTAACAACATGACCACATGCCACGCTGATGATGCGCTTACGGCCGTTTCGCTAGCTTCACGTATATACCAAATTTGGTATTACGGTTTGTGAAAGAATGACAAAGGTATTGTTACACAACATCGGCAACGAAAGAGCATCATAGATGACGAAGATGATGAATGCGACCGTGCTCGTGTTGTTGCTGCTGTTGGGCCTCCATCTTGGCTTCAGCTGCCTCTGACTCTCCCTGCATATTTTGTAAATATATTTACTTCATTCATTGTCTCACCCCCTTGACATTTGGTGGTGATGTGGGGTACAACACGATATAACGGAGCTCCGAAATGGCCGACGCTTGGATTTTTCCATCATAGCAAACCAGAGACCCGCTCCCACCGAGGCGACTACAACAACAACTGTTGTACTTCCGCAGCTAAAAGAACCTGGCACATTTTGTGGCATGGATGATATCGACATCGAAGAATGGTTGCCGTTGTACGAACGTACAAGTAAGAATTACCACTGGGATGAAACTCTTATTGTTAGCCAATATCCTGTTCTACTTGAAAGGAACAGCAAAAGTGTGGTTCGAAAACCATGAAGATGAAATGGGAAGCTGGGATGCGTGCAAAGAAAAGATGCGCGCCCTTTCCGGTAAGTCTGTGGGTAGAAAGACAGCGGCCAAGAAGGAGTTGGCATCTCGTGCGCAAACGTCGTCAGATTCCTACGTTACTTACATACAGGACGTGCTTGCCCTTTGCCGAAAAGCAGACAACGGTATGGAAAGAAACCGAAAAAGTAGCTCACATAATAAAAGGCATTGCAGATGATGCATTCAACCTTCTCATATGCAAGAACTGCCACACGGTCGATGCCATCATCAAGGAGTGCCAGGGTTTTGAGGCCGCAAAAAAGTCGATGTATCACCCATAATTTAACTCGACTACCAAACACAGCAGCAATCTGGTCGTGCAAAGACGGGCCTGCACTACAGACGCCGTTAACTGCAGAGCATGTGACCAAGATCTTCAGACGTGAACTTGAAGCTCTGTCTCCTGCGTCCACGTGCTCCCATGCCTGTGACTCTAACCCTTAGATGGTGCCACTGGTACATGCTATTGTGCGAGAAGAGCTTTCCAATGCTGGACTGGCCTCCGAGTGCACTGCAGCTCCCTCTCAGCCGCTCGACCTTCGTCGACCCCCTGTTTCGTATGCCCAAAGCCAAAACCTTCCGGCGTGCCCTAGCAATCCAGCCGAGTGGAGGTCTGCTGACGATCGCCGGATTTGTTTCAACTGCCACCGTATCGGACACGTGGCCCGCCATTGTAACACTCGATGTTATTGGCATCAGGCATCCTATGGGTACACCCATCGGCCAGAGGGGAATCATGACGCTTTCAAACTTACCGGGAGTTCCCTCAGGACACAGTAAGACGTTCCTTCTATGCCGCCATATCGTCGTCGCTCTCCATCTCCGCATGCTCACAAGTCTCGTTCACTACTCTCCCGTCGCCCGTCGTCTCGCTCGCCCCCAATTTCGCCGACCAACATCGCCGACTGACCACATGCCGCGGGAAAACTAGATGATGTAGCTCCCGGAGGTGATGCTGCATCGACCACTTGCCCGCCAAATCCTCTGACTTTGCTGCCGACTCGACGCAACCTTATTGACGTTGAAGTAGATGACACACCCGTTGTTGCACTTGTGGACACAGGGGCTCACATATCAGTGATGCATTCAGAACTTCGTTGCCACCTTAGGAAAGTTTGAAGGCCACCCACATTGCCACTCATCCAGGTCGCCGACGGCGGCACGTTTCCAGTGCTTGGAATGTGCCTCCGCGCGTATAAGTGCGGCTAATCACTCCACGAAAGTGCTATTTGCTGTGCTCGAGAAATGTTCCCATGAACTTATACTTGGCATGGACTTTCTATCCGCCAACTCTGCCCTTATTGATTGTGGAACCGGCATGCTTCAAATTGATTTACCGTGTTACCATGACGACCCAACACCAGCTCAACCCCGTCTGTGTTCTGCAGATCACGTTCGCCTAGCACCTCAAGCCGTTACTTGCGTGAACCTGAGATCTGCCCCTTCTGTTCCCGATGGTGACTACATCTTGACACCTATTGCTGACGTTCTGCTGGCCAAAACTGTCGCCGTGCCTCACACACTTTTGACAGTCACGGGAAATACAGCATCTCTTCCGATCCTAAACTTCAGCTGGTGCGCTCAAGTTATCCCAGATGGTATGACTTTGGCAAAAGCTTCTCCTACAGATGCTGCCATTTCGGCATTCGTTGCCAAATCTTCTTCGTCCTCTGCTTCGTTCTCATCCTCGAAGAGCGCAGCAGATGCCACCATCAACAAGATAATTGCTCCGGACCTTCTTTCAGCACAGACAGCTGACATCCGCCACCTGCTGAAATCCTACCGTGACATTTTTGATTTTGATTACCACCCTTTGGGTCAGACATGCCTTGTAACTCATAAAGATAATACTGCGGACGCCAGCCCCATCCGACAACGTTCTTATCGCGTGTCTTATGCTGAGCGACAAGTTATCCAGCACTAAATTGAAGAAATGCTCACAAAAGACGTCATTGAACCTTCTGCAGTTCATGGGCATCGCCGGTCGTGCTAGTCAAGAAGAAGTAAGGCAGTTGGCGCTTCTGCATAGACTACCGTCACTTAAACAAAGTAACACGTAAGGACGTGTTACGGATTGACGATGCTCTCGACTGCCTACATGGGTCTGCCTACTTTTCATCTATCGACTTGCGGTCAGCATACTGGCAGATTTTTGTCGATCATCGAGACCGTGAGAAAACCGCATTCATCACACCAGATGGACTTTTCCAGTTCAAGGTTATGCCATTCGGATTGTGTAATGCGCCAGCTACATTTGAAAGGATGATGGACTTTCTCCTTCATGGATACAAATGGACCACGTGCCTGTGCTATCTCGAGGACGTCATCGTATTTTCACCTACATTCGAAAGCCACCTTAGCCGCCTAACGGCTGTTCGTAAGGTTTTCCGGACAGCAGGACTTCAGCCCAACTCTTCCAAATGTCGCTTTGGCTTTGGCCGTCGGGAAATCACTGTGCTGGGCCACCTTGTCAGAGCTCGAGGCGTGCAACCTGATCCTGACAAAGTTCGAGTTGTCAAAGATTTTCCCTTACCACGTTCAACAAAAGATGTACGGAGTTTTGTCGGCCTTTTTCCTTATTTTCGAGGTTTCGTGAAGACGTTTGCTGACATTGCCCGACCACTTACGGAGCTATCGAAAAAGGGCATGCCTTTTTATTGGGGTACTGACCAAGCAGCTGCCTTCAGCACCCTTACAACATTACTTACTTTCCCACCCATCTTGGCCCATTTTGACCCGTCAGCCCATACTGAAATTCGTACCGATGCCAGCCGACATGGAATTGGTGCTGTTCTCGCCCAGTGGCAACGAGGACAGGATCGCGTCATTGCTTATGCCAGTCGCCTCCTTTCTCCTTTGGAGAGCAAATTTTCCATTACAGAGCGTGCGTGCCTCGCACTAGTATGGGCAGTCGGAAAATTTTGACCGTACTTGTTTGGCCGCACCTTTTGGTAATTACAGATCACCATGCCTTGTGCTGGCTCTCGTCCAATAAAGATCCAACTAGACGACTTGGCCGTTGGGCTTTGAAACTACAAGAATACAGCTTCGACGTGGCATACCGATCTCGCCTAGTGCACCAGAATGCCGACTGTCTGTCCCGTCACCCCGTAGACCTACCTGACCTTTCAGCACATGATTCAGACCCTTGTGTCTTCGCCATACCGGCTTTCACCAACATACGCAAGGAACAGCTCAGCGATGTCCACTTGCGGTCTATCATGCAGAGTCTATGTTTGCCCCACGTAGACCCCTCGCTACACTTGTTTGTTATACGCGATGGCATTCTTTACCGACGCAACACCAGCGCTGAGGGATTAGAGCTACTACTCGTAGTTCCTGCGACACTCCGTTCCGCTGTACTTTAACAGCTTCACGACGCCCCAACCGCGGGACATCTCGGGGTCACACGCACGTACGATCGCGTGCGGCGTACACTCTTCTAGCCAGGCCTTTATCGTTCTGTTCGCCTATACGTTGCTGCATGTGAGTCCTGCCAGCGCTACTAACATTTCATTTTGCCACCAGCTGGTCTGCTTCAACCAATAGACATACCCACAGTTCCCTTCTACCGCATGGGTCTTGATCTCGTTGGACCATTTCCTACTTCTCTCACCGGAAACAAGTGCATAGCCGTAGCCACTGATTACGCCACAAGATACACTATCACACGAGCGCTACCGACAAGCTGTGCCACTGACGTCGCGGACTTCTTGCTTCATGACGTAATTCTTCACCATGGCGCTCCTCGACAGCTGCTGACTGATCGTTGCCACTCATTTCTTTCAAAAGTAGTAAGTGACATCCTTCGCTCGTGTTCGACGCGTCACAAGTTCACTACGGTCTATCACGCACAAACTAATGGTCTTACCGAGCACCTAAATAGAACGTTGACCACAATGCTCTCCATGTACGTTTCCAAAGATCACCTTGATTGGGATAGTACTTTGCCTTATGTGGCATTTGTGTACAATTCGTCACTCCACGACACCACTGGCTTCTCCCTCTTCTATTTATTGTTCGGCCGCCATCCAGCGTTACCCTTCCAGACTCTTACCCCATCAACTACGCAAACGGTTAGAGAGTACGCCCAGGATTCCACTGCTCGGGCTTAAATGGCCAGCCAAATCACACTAAAACGTCTTCTTGGCTCGCGGCTCTCTCAGAATGTCCGCTACAATAGCCATCACAGAGTAGTTTCCTACTCTCCAGGTTCATTGGTCTTCCTCTGGACACCATGCCCCCACGTTGGCCTCTCTTCGAGGCTCTTGTCTCGCTACTCGGGGCCTTACAAGGTTTTACGCCGGCTTACCGAGGTCACATACGGGATTGCTCCAATGGACAGTCAGTCGTCATCGTCCGCACCCGCTACTGACGTCGTCCACGTGACCCGCCTAAAACCCGAAATATCCGCATATGATCCTACTCTCCTTAGGCGCCGAGACGGCGCTGCCAGTGGCGGGGGTTATATGTTAGACGACATCGGCAACGAAAGAGCAGCATAGACGACGAAGACGATGAAAGCGACCATGCTCGTGTTGTTGTTGCTGCTGGGCCTTCATCATGGCTGCAGCTGCCTCTGACTCTCCCCGCATATTTTGTAAATATATTTATTTCATTCATTCTCTCACCCCCGTGACAATAATACCGGTGCAAACATGATAAACATAAGATGCATGTCCCGTAAGAACATTACTACATGCTACGCTCACGCATGTGCTCGCTACCGTTTTACCAGCTTCACATGTGCGAAACTCGGCATTACGTGGCGCGAACGGACGATATAGGTAAATGACACATCCAAACATGATAATCACGACATGCGTGTACACATGCCACACATGCCACACTGATGATGCACTCGCAGCCGTTTGGCAAGCTCAACAAGTGCCAATATGGTATTACATGACGCCAATGGAGGACGAAGGTATGTGACTGGTGCAAACATGATAATTATGAGATGCGTGTCATGTGAGAACATGACTACATGCCACAGTCAAGGCACCAATTGTCGCATATCTGTACACGCGCGCTTGTGCGATACACTGTCATGCGGCCCATATCGCAACACCCTCGTTCACGATGTGAATAAAAGCGCTTGGCGCGCGGTGGGCCGGGGGCACGTTCTTTCGGCACTATTGGTTATCGCTATGTTGCTGGCATGCGAATAAAGCATGTTTGAGTACTGGCGGCGTCTTCATACCCGGAAGCCCTGGAACACGACATAGTTCTAGGCGACGAGGATCTTGGGACCCTGGTGGACTGCCACAAGGAGACAAGTCAGCGAAACGATGTCGGCGCACTTGGGGCAAGTAGAACCATTCGATGCCTCTTCAGCAGATTGGGCTAGTTATGAAGAACGCCTCCAAGCATTTTTGCGTGCTAACAAAGTCTCGGGGAATCAGAAGGCTGATACCTCGATAAGCCTAGTAGGACCGAAGACGTACGCATTGTTGAAGTCGTTAACGTCTCCTGAGACTCCCGCAAAGAAGTCTTTTGAAGAACTTCTAAGCTTACTGCAAAACCACTTTCTTCCTAAACTGTCCATTATCGGCGAAAGGGCCACATTTCATCGCCGCTCACAACTGATTCTAAAAGTGCGCTTCTTCGCAGCGCATAGTGTCGGCGGTGAAACCAAATGCGTGAAGCTATCGGCAGCATCACTCAAACAAATGACGCGTTGGTGTCCCTTCTAAACGACCTCGAGGACAGAGCCCGAAGGTCCAACTTAGTGTTTTTTGGTATGCCCGATAAAATGTGACCTGGCAAGCTACTGAAGAGGCACTTACCAACTTGCTCTCTAGTAGCCTAGGCGCCGAGTTTAACCCGAATGCAGTAGAAAATGCCCATCGTTTAGGTGGTCCATACATACGCGAGAAAACTCGACCAGTGATAGTAAAATTTTCAAGCCTTAAAACAAAAGAACTTGTGCTGGCACGTTGATCTAAGTGGAGAAGTCGCAACTTCTCTGTATCGAAGGACTACTGTCAGGCTACAAGAACAGCGTGCAAGATGCTGCACAGTTTTGCAAAATCATTGCCTAGCCAACCCACTTTTCAGCTTCGCTACGACAAGCTCATTGTTAACCACACAAACTATTTTTATGAAGCTTCCGCGGGCATTTTTCGCGAGACTGATGCACATTCTCACAGTATTGGTAGCGGATTTCGCATCGAAAATTGGGCGCACTCGACTTCCGATCACAGCCATGACCTTCACGCACGTTCATTGCCTGATACCGCACTTTTGTCACATTCGCGGACATCTAATGCCTCCTCATAACAATCAGCAAAGCGAAGTGGCAGTATCGTATCACGTCCTATTTCGGTGCTCTACACGAACATCCGTAGTATAATGTGAAAGCGTGACGCTTTTGAAGCTATTATCGATTCTAGTGAAGCCGACGTGATTGCCGTGACCGAGACTTAGTTGAATGCTCATGTTCGCGTTAACGAAATTTTTACTACTTCCAAATCGTTGAACATTCACTGCCGCCATAGGAATGTAAGACAAGGTGGTGGTACTTTGCTTGCCATTTCAAAGCATTTTAAGTCTTTTCTTATAAACGTGACGTCTACATTGGAAGTGATATGGCGCGGGGTGGTTGTGAATAATAAAACGCTTGTTCATGGCGTCTGTTACCACCCTCTAGATAGAGACATCAGCTTTGTTCAGGAGTTTCACGATAACATTAATAAATTTACAATGCGGTACCCATCTTCTCCGATAACTATTCTCGGCGGCTGCAACTATCCCACCATAATGTGGGCGTCATCGTTATCAGTAGTCGTCCCATTTTCTTCAAATGGTCAATGCTTTCTTGATACTTGCAACATGTTTAATTTTACGCAGATGGTGAATAACCCAACTCGCGTCACCAGTTCTTCATCGCACATTCTTGACTTGATTCTTACAACAATGCCCGAGAACATTCATGCGCTAAACTCACCTCCTGGTCTCAGCGATCACGATCTGCTGCATTTTTACATACGCAACAGCATGCCAACTGCTACTAAGATACTAAGAAACGCAAGGTTATCTATAACTGCAATGCTGCAAACTTTGGGGGAATTAACCACCAACTCTCTCTATTTTCCGACGCTTATCTACATGATTTTGATAATAAAACCGTGCAGAAAAACTGGGATCTGTTTGTTAACAATATCTATGAACTTACTCGCACCTTTGTTCCCTTAAAGTCTATACCTGTGAGCTCTTTGATTGATTGATATGTGGGGCTTAACGTCCCAAAACCACTATATGATTATGAGAGACGCCCTAGTGGAGGGCTCCGGAAATTTAGACCACCTGGGGTTCTCTAACGTGCACCCAGATCTGAGCACACGGGCCTACAACAATTCCGCCTCCATCGGAAATGCAGCCGCCACAGCCGGGATTCGAACCCGCGCCCTGCGGGTCAGCAGCCGAGTACCTTAGCCACTAGACCACCGCGGCGGGGCTACCTGTGAGCTCTTGCTCACCCAGGTACAATACATACCTAAACCGACTTTCTAACAAAAAGAAACGCTTGTTTTGTGCTACGAAACTCCAGAGTACGGAAGAATGCTGGCGCATCTACGAGAATGCTGCGCGAGTTTACTCGTCAGCAGTTTCAGATGCCAAGGCCAACTTTCTATCTAGCACTCTGCCATTAATGCTTGTCAGCATCCCTAGAAAGTTTTGAAAAACTATTACAATTACCAACGAGCGTGAAATTGTACTTGTCGACTCCGACGGTCTTCCCGTGTCTTCTGAGATGTGTGCAGCACGTCTGAACGAAAATTTTGTCCGGAACTTTTCAGTATCGTCCACATCTGCTACCGTCTCTTCACCAGCGCGCAACTATCCATCAACGTCTGTAATAGTGACTGAGGGCCATGGATTTGTAAAAGTATTTGAATCACTCAGAGTGTCCTCTGCTTGTGGTGTTGACAGTATAAACGCAAGAATCCTTAAAGCAACTAAACATGCCTCATCTAGGTTCCTGTGTAAAATATTCCAACAGTCTTTGAATGAAGGTGTGGTGCCACGCGTTTGGAAAGTGGCAAAGGTGGTTCCGCTACAAAAGTCAGGAAACAATCATTCTGTCACTAATTACCGACTTATTTCACTTACTTCTACACCGTGCAAACTTTTGGAGCACATAATCTTCTCTACCTTGGTCACCTTTCTAGAATCAAATTTGTTCTTTAGCACGTCACAGCATAAATTTAAGAAGTCAATCTCATGTGAAACGCAGGTGCTTTGTGTTACCCATTCGTTTCATATCATTCTAGATCGGAGTTCACTGATCGACTACATTTTTTTAGATTTTTCGAAGGCTTTCGACATGAATAATCATCACCTACTTCTACATAAGCTTGGCACCCTTAATTTTGATGGCGGAATTCTTGCTTGGATCGAGTTTTTCTTTGATAATCGCACAGACTTCGTTGTTGCTAACAACTACAGCTGACCCTCTTCTCCCGTTATTTCTGGTGCGCCCCTGGGTTTTGTGTTTGGCCCTTTACTACGCTCTAATGAAATATCGATTAATAAGGGTGTCTTTTTGTCCCACAACAATAATCGTCATCAGGCTTGCGTGCGCTTCCTTTCTTGAAAACTCGGCGCTGGCCACTTTGCTATCGAGAATGCAAAGTAACCCTGATAATGGGCACGTCGATCATGATCGGAATGTACCGGGCGCGGGGCGATAGCGCTAGGATGGAACGCAATCTAGATGACGATTATTGTTGTGGGACAAAAAGACACCCCTTTGTATTTCTAAGAATGTATTTCTTATTTATAATAACGATATACCCGATTTTGTAACTTCTTCGATTCACCTTTTCGCAGACGACTGCGTTGTTTACCGAGACATTTCATCTAACCCTGACGCTAGTTTCTTGCAAAGTGTCATTAATAATATTGCCAGCTGGTGCAAAACTTGCCACAAGGACCTTACACTAACAAATGTAAAGTTTTACGTATCTTGTGAACTACTAGACCGCCTGCTAACTACAACTTAAATGACGCCGATCTAGAGTCTGTAACTTCGTATAAATACTTGGGGATTTATATAACATCTGACTTGAACTGAAAACATCATATTAACTATGCTAATAACAACAGCAACCGTATGCTAGGTTACCTACGACGCAACTTTAGCCGTGCTCCCAAGCCGTGAAACTAACAATGCATAAAACACTAGTTAGTCCAAAACTCAAATATGCATGCTTCATTTAAGACCCTTTTCAACTGAACTTAACTCACTCGCTTGAAAAGGTACAGAATAACGCAGCACGCTTCATTCAAACTACCATCGCACTAGCAGTGTTACGTCAATGAAACACATCCTTTCGCTACACTCACTTGAATCACGTCGCAAAGCATCTCGTCTTATACTTTTTCACAAGATATTCAATCATCGACTTTTAAAAGCTCCGTTCATTACCACTTCCTTCTATTACTCAGCCCGTTTAGATCATCAACATAAGGTACACGTCATTAGCTGTTGCAGAAACACTTTCCATCATTCCTTTGTTTCACGCACATCCAGCGACCGGAACCACCTTCCCTCGGACATGGTTTCCATTTCAAATCATGACTTCTTTTCTTCTGCAACACAAAAGTACTTATGTGATGACGCGTGAAGTTTATATTGTACATATATATTATTGTACTCTGTTCCCTTCCCCACGTGCTTCTGATTATACTTACAGATACATTGAGTGTATTGCCTAACATCGAATTTTCATGTCTTGTAATCTTTATTATTTTGATATTACTCAATTTGTTCTTGTTAAAAGTTTATTATTTTTTTTGTACCCGACTTCTCTTTGTAAAGCTATGTGCAGTTGAGGGTAAACTAAATAAAATGAAATGAAATGAAATTCCAGTGTATTACCTATGTGCTTCTGCGCAGCTCTTGTGTATGAAGGTGAAGCACAACTTGAATGCCAGTTTGATCAATTTGTTTACGTCATCACCGCGTGCTTCTCTGCAGTGCACCTGCATAGCACTGAAGCCGAACTTGATCATGCATCGCATTGTTTGTTTTATTAGCAGGCATAGAGATGAGCGTTCCAAGTTCAAATCAGCACGTACTTTCCTTTACGTTTATCTAACAACTTATTTCTTTTATTTATGTGGACGCATTTGCCATGAACTTGCCACCAAAATCTTAATTTTCATATTATAAAAGAACATGTAATCATTTGGTGCCTCCTACACACTGCTGTACCATGGAATGAACTTGTCGGCAGTTTTTCATGCTAATACATACTAGGTGACAGAAGGGTCTTTGTCTGCACCTATTGTAGTGTTCATTTAGAACATATCTTGCTTTTTAGCTGTTCCTTTCAATCGCGCGAACTTTTATTGTTTCCCAATAGGTTAATTTTGTTTATACCTTGCTATTGCCCTGGTTTCAATTAAATGCTTGTTTGATTTGTGTGAAATCTCCATGTCTGCTGAATGAGTAAGTTGGTCAGGCCTATACCTCCCCACACGTGCAACCCCGCACGGGTCGACCAACCTGCTAATAAATTTGAGATGTATCACTTCCAGGCCTTTCAGGCGTCGCAGGCCGAAGCTTCAAGTGGAAGCCTGCGAGTCTGCCGCACGTCGATGTTGGATCGGTGGGCCCTCACCCGAAGTGTGACAAAAACTCAGCAACGTTTCTGGTGGCCGAGGATGGAGCGAAGCATTCAGTCACTATGTTGCAAGCTGCGAGGTTTGCCAAAAGCATAAACGTTGCCCTGGTGGCCAACCTGAACCGTTCATGCCTTTTCCGTTGCCTGATACTGTTTTAAACAGCATCGATATTTATCACGTTAGTCCATCGTCAACTGCAGCCACAAGGAACCGGTACATCCTAGTACTATTAATGAACCACTTGTCAAAGTTTGTCGAAGTTGCAGTGTTGCCCTCTCTCGCCGCCGGCTTCGAGATCAAACTTCTTCGGGCCCAATTCAAATGGAATGATCACCTACTTAAAAAGGTCAATTCGGACAGAGAAACTGCGTACCGAGGTTATCAACTCCGATCATGCCTCAGAAATGCGGGTGTCGAACATCATTTCACTTCAGCATACCATCCCAAAGCGAACGGCCTAACTGACAGGTGCAACCAGACCTTTTTACTCAACTCGGTTATAACTGCAAAAACCACAAACCGAATGAGGCAGACAAGATTTATCACCTACAAACAACCGCATACACGATTAACATGGCATTTCAGGTTTCTATTAGAATTTCGTCTTAGCAGTCGCCTACAAGCACATTCCAAAACTGATTGCCGTCCAGAATTGGAGCTCCACCTTGATTGTCGAACGCATGGCTTCACGACAGATCAGCTGCCGCGTCATTTTGAGTAAGGCACGCAAGTCAGCTGCAAACGTGTAAGAGGCCACGAAGCAGTACTACGACCACTGGCACTGACCAGCACCGTCAGACAAAATCGGAGATGTCTGGATCTAACGATTTACGCTACCATCAGGAAAAAGGCTGCCCCCAAAGTACGAAAGAACCTTTCGTCATCACTGAAATTCGGGGTGAAAATACACGGAGAATAGGTTATCCTGCAAGTGAAACGAGTGCTGACGAGTGCTGACGAATTCGGGAATAACCGTTTCTTTATTTACATTCCTCGCCCAAGGAAAAGAGAGCTTTGGCAGAACTGCTGAGTCGGCGCTTTGTGTTCTCGTCTTTTTTTGTGTGTGTGAAATGCATGGACACGGTGTGGCTGAGCACCAGCTCGGAACAGAATAGTCACAGCTTTGCCGCAAAGGCGAAGCAATGAACGCGATAGCAATAAATTGGAAGGCCACGCGCAGATTGGCAAGCAGATCGAAATGTTTCCAGTGTTTATCGCGCACTAATGACGCACGAAACGTACTCATAAGTAGAGGTGAACGCGCATAATCATCTCAGTTGTTACTGAAAATCACGCCCTTTTCACAAACGGAGACTGTGCTACGAGTGCAGTGGCCATTGTGCGCACGGTAGCTACAATAGAATCACTTCGGTGAAAGCCCCAAGGTACCACTGTCCCCACCGCGAGTTAAGCGAGCGCTTACGAGAGTGTCTCCTCTCCGCGGGGCAAAGTACGCGAGAATAATGAGGGTGTGCGCCACGCGTCGTGACCATAGTTTTTTACAATAATACTTAGAGAGAAATCTGATGCTGAGATCGCGTACCTTCATGTTAATTATGAGAAGTAGAGTAATTATGGGAATTATTCGCGTACCTGCGCGTGAATTATGGTAAGTACAAGTTACAGTGATGCAACAACATGATACATATTATGCTCATGATGCACTCGAAGCCGTTTCTCTTGCTTCACATATAGGAAATTTGGTATTTCGATACGTGAATGGACGAAGGAGATAAATGACAGGTCCTAACACGATAATCATGACAGGCGTGTCATGTGAGGACATGACCACAAGCCACACTCATGATGCGCTCGCGCAAGTTTCGCTAGCTTCACATATATTAAATTTGGTATTACGTGATGTGAATGAACGACGAAGGTAAAGGACATGTCTAAAGTTGTTACTCATGATATGATAAGCACGTCATGACTACATGCTACGGTTATAATGCGCTCGTGGCCGTTTCGCCAGCTTCACATATACGAAATTCGGTGTTACGTGACGTCAGTGAATGACGAGTATACGGCTGGTGAAAACATGATAGCCACGAGATGCGTGTCATGTAAGAACATGACTAAATGCCACGCTAACGATGCGCTCACACAATTTCGCTCGCTTCACATATACTAAGTTTTGTGTTACGTGACGTGAATAGATGACGAAGGTGTATGACTCGTGCAAACATGATAATCATGATATGCGTGTCATGGTGAAACATGGTGACATGTCATGCTCATGATGTGCTCGCCGCCATTTTGCTTTCAAACTAAATTTCATCATGTGAATATAGTAAACGCAGAGAAAGATGTCTGTTCACTCGTTATTCTACAAGGTTTTTCTTGGTGTAAATGGGCTTAGATGAAGCAGCTAAAAACGTGGCATATGAACTTAAATCAAGAAACTACTTTTCCGACGAAGAACTGAGTCAGTAGCACATCAGTATCGTAATGAGGAGCGTCCTCTTCACCTGGACGAGGTCCATCGCTGCTGAAGTCCAAGCGCCACCTTTTGCATGCGTGCGTGTTGATTCATCATCGCCATGCTGTGGAGTAGGTGTCTGCATGCGCAAAAATGTGGTGTTCAATCAGTGGTCGTGCCAGGCACTTCAGGTGCAGTTCAACCTTGTGGCCCCCGTCGCTCACGAGATGTCAGCAGTAGAGCTAGCCGATTTCACAAATTTTTACTGGTTTTTTTACTGCAGGGTCAGGTCTTTTTGGCAGCTCCAGTAAAACGGCAGGCAGGCATCCAAAGTGAGCGTATACGCAAGTTTCTTCAGGTCGCGCAACAGGACGTTTACTTAATATTCTGAATATGTTGAAGACATTGCTTCTTCCGGGAAATACTTCGCGCCCACATGGTCAGTAGGCTGCAAGACTCTGTCACACTCCGTATTAGTCCGACACCTGGACTTGCAATTCGATTCGCATGTGCATTTTTTATGAGTGTTCGATTGCCGGTATCAGCAGAGATAAGCTGATCTGCGAGAAAATTGAGGTTGGAATGATTGATAGGCTGGCAGACAGCTGTAGTTAAAGAACGCCTGGTTCGCCCTCTCTTGTACAGAGTCCACCTAGATAAGTAAATAACTATAGCTTTGGCACTGCATTGCGCATCAGCTTCAGCTACGGGAGGTAATGGGTTTGATCACGAGTGCCGGCCGGCCACCCACCAGTTTCCTATGGGTACAGGCGGGCTTCGGGGTGCAAAGCGGCGCCGCCGTTCGAAGCTTACTCAGCCTGGAGGACTCCCAACACGTTCCGCGGGACCCAGTAAGTAAGTAAGTATTAAGTGAATTCACTAAGTGCTTGTAATCATCATAGTTGTAAAGCGATGTAGTCTATGTATATGCAGTAACCTGTTTCTGAAGTAAATATTGTTTCACAATAGCACCTGTGTGTCCCATACTTCTCTTTCCGTGTTTTTTGTGCGCTATAAATTCAAAAACGTAAGAGGCTCCTCTTGAACAACCGGGGCTCAGAGTAACCATCAGTATCCATTTGAGGGTGTATTCGTAATCACTGTCTCTGTAATTTACTTCGCACATACAGTAAACACAGATGTTTAGTGGGAGAAATGTGGTCTGGAATCGTCAGGCCACACACTCTGAGGCGTCCTCACTGTTCGTAGTTGCTTTGTCGCCCACCTACCCAACCCCGTAGTCGAAACGCCACACAGCAAACCCTGCAGAACGCAGCACGTATACAAGAGTATGGGGTATCGGCGGATCTCTGGGGAGAAAGCGCGCTCGCCATTGCGTCCGTTTCTTCAAAGCTCCGAGGTACTGTGCGAATGACACAGACCTCCCTCCAGCACCCCTTCATGCGCATTGGGGAGTTTTATTTCTGCTTTTTCCGCCACTGGACATTCCAAGAGTTCACTCGTGCACTGAACACATTACACGTGGCGCATTATTATTGACTTGGACTTTATGCCGATCGTTAAGACGACGGTGCAAGAACGCCTCGAAGTTCCCAATATTTTCTATCTCTAACAATATTCAATTGCACAGTGTCATGCTTTTATATCTTATATAACTGTGTACTTTGAGTATACACAGATTTTGCTACAGCGAAAAAATGTTTAATGAAAAAAGTAGGCCCGGCAAACTTAAGAGTATCGTATTCTGAAGATTGCAACATTATCGTCGTAAAAGCAATGTATGCTCTGCAAACAAACGCTGCTACCAGCTCCTTCATTTATTTCAATTACAGTAAAATGATGCAAAAAGTTTACTATCAGAGCATTCGTATAACTGGCCTTCAATGCGAGAGTTCATCAATTCGGTGAAGTGATGGCGTCGCCCAATCCTCTCAACAACCATTGTAGAGGCATGGAGCCACATTTATGCATTGATGAATGCCGTTTACGAAGGGCTCGCTTTGAGGGCACGTGATTGGTCGCCGGTTTGGTAACGTCAGCACGGCGCCGATCGCGTGCTTGCAAAGCGAGCTTTTCGGGAACCGTATTCTTGCGAAATGCGGCCTCCGATTCGTGTATCATTGGGTGTGCCTTATGACGCTTTATCTTTGGCTTTGGCTGCATCCTCAGACTCCATGACATCCAGAGACACCCGGGAAGTGAAGTAGAGGCACACCAGCACAGGCAGCAGTGGCAGAGGAAAACCTGTGGGGAAGACGAAGAGGTATATAATGTAAGTCTATCCATCTATCTATCTGTCTATCTATCTATCTATATGTCTGTCTGTCTGTCTGTCTGTCTGTCTGTCTGTCTGTCACTCAACGCTTCTAAACGACGGAATTGAACAGCACAGCCAAATTTCTCATTGGCAGTGGAAAATAGAATTCTGGGTTTGATGATGTCGCAGGTGACGAGAAAGTCAAACCGCGACGGGAAACACGGTATTGAGCAGGATGACATTTTCATTGACTATTAGGACATGTGCAAGTAGTGAACATGAAAACCGAAATGAATACGAATCAAAAGGTGGTGACGGAAAATGCACAATATATAGAAACTGGATGCTATCGAAATAGCTTTTGAATAGTAAAATAACTATTGTCGAAACAGTTCTAATATTTAGTATTATTTTATATGGAGCTAACAGACACATCCACCTAATAGTGGGATGATGCATGCGATTTCAATGGTTCAGATGACCACAATGACACGTTGAAGGACAGGGAATGCCCTGGTGCTCACTTCCTGGCTAACTTTAGTTTACTCACACACTGACGCTTAATTACAAACAAAGGACAGGATGGCCACCTAATTGACCACACTGTATATAGCACTGGGTTGTATTAACGTCAGCGCTACTTACTGAGCCCTTCGTATACTCCACACATCGACACCAACTTCTCGGCCTTGAATCAGAGTCGGCGCCAAGCACAACCTCTGTCCTCGCTTCCCGATCTCGTTCTCGAGCACCAATCTGCCCTCCTATTCGATTCTCTCTATTATATACCTCCCGTCTCATTTGAGACCGCCTCACGGGATGAACCCCTTCCTAATGCTTCAATAGAGCAGAAAACAACTCTCCTTTCCTTGGCAGTAAGAATCATGCCATGCCGACCAGCCAGATTGTGCATTTGGAACAGCATCCTGGTTGCTCAGCAGTCTATCCTGATTCAGCCACGACTGCACTAAAGGAGTAGCACGCGCGCACTCTGTGCCGCTCCACTAGCTCAGCCATGAATCCGTCTACACCAAACAGGGGCATTGAGAAGGGGGCTTGCGGGAAATCTGGCAGAGGGGACATGCCGCCTGGCACACGCAGTCTTCATCGGGCGAGTGGGGCTGCCAGTGATGGAGGCCGGTGCACAACTGACGTGTCCAAAGTTGTACGCAGCTTCTGCAACAGCACTTTGGGGAAGTAACACCTTTGCCATCAAGATTCTACAGATTTCGCCCTTCAAGCTGTACCAAAAACACAGCTTATGCAGTGCCAACTGAGACTGCTATTGAAGACGCTGCGGTCATGTTAGGTGTTACAGCAGCCCCTTTTAAGGTGTTCTCGGAGCCCACCGAGACAGAAGTGCTTGTCTGTGGTGACGATCTGTCATCAATCGATATAGATGCTGAAGAGGGTCGCAACGATGAGAACATGCTGCCAGTGAATCACAGCCTACCAGAGGCTTCTGTGAAGAAGTCACTTCAGCATGGGGTGCCCTTTGCCCAAAAGACCCACTTATAATGATGAGGCTTCGGAGAACAGTGCGAAGAAGAATGGAGGAGTGGAAGCTTTGAGTGATGACGACCACTTCACCTATGCAAGATCAAAAAGCTTCCTCCTCAAGTTCACCTCGACACCCTGTGTAACTGACCACACATTGCCCGAGGTTGGTGAGGACTTCGCGGCGGGTGGCTTGAGCGCCTTTGGCTAGGAGGTTGCCATCTGAACTACCTTATCTGTATGGATTTATCTGTGCTGCCATTTTCTCTTTTGGAGCCTCTGATAATGAGTTCTCCAATGTATAGGTATTCGTGGCTGTCAGGAACTATAACAATGAAACTAACTGATTGACTAAGTATTAGTATGTTATTCTGTGTCTACAAAAATATATACGCATCAAAAATAAGGGTTTGACTTTATTTCAATTCGAAACGTTTTTTAGTATATTTATACGTATCAGACTCAGCGCCCTAATTTCCTAGGTAATATGTAATATTTCTAATGTATAACATCCATTATTCTAAAACTTCAACCTACTTTATAAAACCACTCAATATTTTACCAATAGCCCACATTGGGCATGTTCCACAGGCAATACATGAAAAAAAAGTGTTAAAAAGCGAAGCGAACATGTTCAGAGCACCTGTGTGGAATCAGGCTCAGTAAGTGGCTAGAAAATGTGGCTAGGGGTACCTTACTTGTGAATGAACGATAAGTGCATGTGAAAAGACTTTAGGGATAGTGAACCGAGCGGGCACAGTACTCGGTAATAGAGCTGATATAATCTGACTTCGAGAGGGGGGATGAATGCCCACATACACAGCTTTGACAGATACTCATTTAGCAACGGCAATTTATTGGTAAACCTCTGCAAGCAACATGGTGCTCAGATAGTTAACAAGAGGCCTAATGTGATGGGCAGATCATGTGGCAAGTCGGAAACAAAGTCTCGTACACTGACAATTGTTTCATGACTGCAGAAATTCGTCACAGACGGAAAGAAATGAGAATAGAAAAGAGAGGATTAACAGCTTGGGTAGTGGTCGTAAACGCATAACATTAAAAATTAGATACAAACCCGGAAATAAGAGTATGGAAGCAGATTGGCAACTCGTATTTTGAATGCAAAGCAAATTACAAAGTCGCAAGAGTCGGGGAAGAAATAGCGAATATACCAAGCACTGCTTGAGACTGTAGTGAGCCGTTACGTATAAGGACGAATTTGTGAGACAGGGAAAGCAAAGAAAACTGTTTGACAGAAAGAGAAAGGCAAAAAGCTGGTTGAAAAAGAAAATTCGGCAAGCAATACAGAAGAGACGAGAAGCATCATGTTAGCGTGAACAGTCAAAAAAAGGATAAGTAGCCTCAGAACGAAGACAACAAAATATACAAAGTATATACAGAAAAAAATCCTTTGTACACGAATTAGTTGAGGTAAAAATTAAAAGTGAAAGTGAACTCGGAGGGACAGACGTCCACACCAACACACTAGAAGAATTCAGGCGTCCGCGCCTGTTGCTCGACGCCATTATCTCTTGAAGAGTTATTACGCCTCTTTCCTCCCGACCGGACGGCTGGCAGCTGGTCGTAAACTGCTGTCACTTCGCGTCCATTCCCGTTTCTCGAATGATCCACACGGTTTCTCATTGGCCTAATTTTCGTGGCATTCGGGTCTTGCTCGTGGTTGCCCGACAAGCGAGGGCGCGAGATGATGTGCGTGGAGACCACTTCGGGACTTCCGAGAGTGCGTATGCATTTTGGCCTCTCCGGCCAGCGGCGATCCCTCGCCCTTTGTTCTTCGTCGCCGCCAGCTGGTGGTGACGTCGTCATATCGTGGCCTCGGCGGAGCGCGCTCCTTTCCGCGGTCTCCAAGTCCCGAGGTGGCGCCTCACGATCGTGCACCTTATACTTTTCACAATTGTGTTCAAGTCTGTATTCTGCCTATACTGCTCGTAAGGGGCGCGCAATGGCGAGAGCGCTGGCCAAAGGGTAGGTCAGCACTTCGAACTTCATTTTTTTGTTCGTTCATTTGTTTCACAATCAAAACTGTTATGAGATCAGAACACGGGTAACGCGCGGCGCCGTAGTGGTCAGGCGCCACCACCGCCGGTGTCCGTAACCAGTATTGAGCGAAAAAAACTTGCGAAACCTTGGGCCCACAGGCACAACTATTCTCTTAGCTATTTACAATAATCTATGAATGCAACAAATTGTACCCGAGACTTGGAAGTTTACTCGCATCATTCCGATCCTAAAACCAGCTAAGACATCCTAGAACCTTGAATCCTTCTTCCAAATTATTCTGACAAGCTGTCTATGTAAGGTAATGAAAAAAAAATATTGATGCGCGACTTCAATGGTGGTGCAAGAGAACTGGCGTATTCTCCAACTACTTAACAGGTTTTACGAAACAGAGATGCAAAATGGATGCAATACTGGACGTAGTAACGCTTGTGGAGCATGAACGCGCCTGTGGTAGTTTGACGGCCACAGTGTTCTTAGACATCGAAAGGGCATTCTACACAGTCAAACTCATGTATGGCTGAGTATGTTGAAACTAAGACTGTCCGGCATTGTCTTTGCGGTGGGTATCCAAATTTTTATCAGCTCGCAAAATATTCATTAAGACGAGCGAAGGAAAAAGTGCGGAACACGATGTCAGACAGGGAGTGCCACAAGGAAGCGTACTCAGCCCTTTTCTTTTCGACTGTGTTAAGGCTGATTCAGCTAAAAGACTGCCTTCCGGGTTGAAATATTGCTTATATGCAGATAATGTGCGCATTTGGGCATCTGGCACGGGCAGTGGTTACTTCAGATTGTATTGCAAGACGGCATAAATATTATCAACAACTTCTTAAAAGAAAGAGGAATGGTTCTATCACACGCAAAGACAACTGTATTGCCCTTCACCCGTAAAGAGTTAAAAAAATTCAATCTCAATTTAGAAGAAGAACCACTAATGATTGTGACACAGTATCGGTTTCTCGGAGTAATACTTGATAGGCAGCTATCATGGGCACCTCACATAAAGAAACTCGAAAACGAGGGGAATACGCTAGTGAATATACTCCGCAGAATTGCTGGGACATCATGGGGCGAATATGTATCATTCATGCTCGCTGTTCACAATGCTTTAATACGACAAAAAGTTGCATAATCTGTGACAGTCTTACACGGCCTTTCCCGAACTTCTGAAGAGCGACTTGAAAGACGATTAAGGGACTGCGCGTCTGCATAGGTGTTCCACGAGTGACTTCCAGCAGCCTTGTCATAGCAGAGACTCGACAATCATTCTTTCCAGTCATGAGAACAATCGAAACATGCCGCCATCTTTTTCGCTTAGAGACGCAAACCAAGGACCACTCAATGGCACTGGAGATTTTACGAAGGGATAAAAGAAATGCTCATAAATGAATACAGAGTAATGTATATATATTACCAAGAAATGAATTTTGGAGCTCTGAAATTGACGGTCCTCCATCACTGCTAGCAATACCAAGCATTGAATTCTCAGTGAATGACATCATCAAAAACAGAGGCATATTCATCGAAGCTGCTTAACAACTAGCGCTTTATCAGATACACATGCGGTATCCAGGGTACATACACATTTACACAGATGGCTCAAGTATTACAATGGCTTCAACATCGGCATTCATCATACCAGAGCTCAATATTCAGGAATCGGTTAAATTATGCCGCATGAGGTCATCTACTACAGCTGAGCTCTTCGGTATTCTGTATGCTTTAAAGTTATAAACTCGGCAGCAGACGCTAGAAAATGGGTAATTTTCAGTGACTCACAGGCCTCAATAGGATCACTCTCCAGTACAAACAATACAGTGATAAGTGATAGTATGACATACGAAACGCTGAAAAAGCTCGCCAACGCAAACAAGGCGCAACATGAAATCAAATTCCAGTGGATACCTAGCCATTGCAACATTCCTAGAAACACAGCTGCCGATGAAGCAGCACGACAAGCACATCGTAGAGACGTTACTGTTTCTTTACCAATTTCGAAAAGTGAATTGCGTAGTATTATAAAGACTACAACTTTCAGAATTAGCAAAACTGCTTGGTTTGACCAAAGTACAAAGAGCTGCGATTTATATCACATCGATCCATTTATTGAATTCAAAATTACGCTGGCATTAGATTGAAGAATGGAAACTCCAATTTACCGATTAGGGCTATAGCACCGCATACACAAAACATTTTTTGCACATAATCGGCAGATATGAAACTCCCGAACGCGAATGTGGACTTAAAGATGAAGACGTATGTCACCTTCTCATAGACTGTCCACATCATGGCACGCCGAGGCGCGGTCTTAAATCCGATCTGTTGGCATTAGACCGCAGACCATTTAGCATGAAGAAACTTCTGTGCCCGTGGCCAACTGGAGTTTTACTGTCGCACGCTTTAAAAGCATTAACACGTTTTTTACAAGATAGCGGAATTTCTGACAAGTACTAAAAAATAACGAACTTTCATTTGAATAACACATGTACCTCTTATTGGCAGTATCATGCGACACTCATTATGTGTGTGTTGTGTAGTGAATGACGTGTCGACTATTATGTGCACACGAGCGAATACATCTTCATAAAGACCAGGCGTGTGCTCTGCTGTTTTGTGCTGGGTGGACCAAATATTAACGAGGGACATTATCAGAGACTTCATTCGTTGACTTTCGAACATTCCTTTATCATTATGTTGTGATATGTGCGTATAAGCGTGTCTTTCCATATCTCTGCCCGAGTGTTCTATTTTCCATGCACTGCTTTGTATGTTTTACTTCAAAATACGTGTTCAAGTTTCACTCAACTGCTAAGGAGCAGCCAGCGCCGTAATGGTACGCCAACATCTCCTTTTATATCATATCAATAGAAAAATGTTACAACCCATTAGTAAAGCTTGTTCTTGATCACCTATTAAGTGTGGCACGTACCCCTTTCAAGCATAAGTCTTCATCGTGGTGAGCCACTGCATGCGAAAATTCAACGAAATACCTAACGAGTGTGGAGGGTACCACCCTTCTGCAAAGAATGACGAAGGATACCATTGTTAATGCCGGCCTACTACACAACGTTTGGGATTATTTATGTCGTAGTGCGCACCCAGCAGTGTGTTTGTAGCAACCCAAAAAGTGTTTAGAAAAGGCTCTGAAAGGCCGCTCTTCTCGCTTGAGCTGTGATTGTGCTGCGCAGTCTACGCAGGCCAGGCATTTTTAAAGTGCGACGCATTTCTAGGCGAACTTCGGCGACATTGAGCGTATCTATCTATCTATCTATCTATCTATCTATCTATCTATCTATCTATCTATCTATCTATCTATCTATCATCTATTTATCTATCAATCATTTGTCTATCTGTCTGTCTATCTATCTATCTATCTATCTATCTATCCATCTATCTAGCCGCTTACGTTTGGTTGCTCTCGTGGTCACCCCCAACTAACTTGGCGTCAACCAAAATTAGCATGGGAGGGTAAGATGGTCTGACGAATATGACGCGCTGGTCAAGACATGAATAATGTCACAATCCTGTCGCGTACGTCGTCAAACTCTTCCCGCCACACAGTGGCGCATACTTATGGGTGGGTATGTGCCGCTGGTATGCGCCGCAGGTGATTGACACTTAGTACTTACCCAAGAACAACGAGAACACGTATGGGCAATTTTAACGCGCGAGCGTTAAGAAATACCCGACAACGGTAGCGTCGACGTGACGAATGCAAAGAATAAATGTCAGGGTCCCAGCTGGAATCGAATACAAGCATTCTGCGTGGAAATGAAGCCTTTTAGCACAGAGCAACGCCCATTCTCGGAGCTACTTTTCAAATAATCGCTAATCTTCGTAAAACGTGAATAGTGGTTGCAGTGCTGCCTACCCACTTTTATAAACATTGCATATGTGCTCCTCTGATACAGCCGTCACGTCGGGTTAATGTCAATTATGGTTATTTGCCATGCGCTTAAGTTAATTCATGCAGCTGTGTAAGGTCCGCATCCTTGTGAGCATCAACACTTCATATCAGCTTCTGGTGTTGCTAATACACATGCTCCAGTTGGCATATTGGTGCGCAAGTGCAAACAACCGGTTATATAAACATCTGCAACTCTTCAACGTATGTCTGTGCGTGCAACACTTGCACATGCATTTAGCTTCATTTCGTGACGTGTCACTTATTAAAAAAAATGCAACATGGTCACATTCCCTCCGCATGCTTCGCATGACATCGATGCACAGGTACGTGGGATCTGCCGTTCTTTTTTACGAGTGCACCATTCGGGGTCAGTAACTGATGCATTTGGTAACTTGTGATATCTAATTGGCGTACCTGTATAGCTATGTCACGTACTATCAGGTTATATTGATTGATTGATGTTTTATTGGGTCGATTTCCAGGTAATATACTAGCTATTTGGAAAGCGTTGCCTAGACTCGCCTTGCTTTCCGCACGCATGCTCACCGTTCAATTGTGGCGATCGTGCACAGCAGTACGAACGATTTACACAGCGCGATAGGACGAACGAACGAGGACGTGGCACCCCTGCTTGGGCACCCACCGTGCTCGAACCCGCGGTGGTACACGATGGTAACACACACACACACACACAAAAACTAGCAGTTGTTCTGTGTACGGATATAACCGATGAGCAGAGTTGCTTCGAAATGGGATGCAAAGCACTATATTGTCTTGAAGAAGACTGCCTTGTGCTTGCGCAGAGGCATCTTGAGAGGCTTGATTAGAAAGTGCGAAATTGCTTGATACTGACGTACAAAGCTACATATTTTGGCAGTTTACGCGGAACGTCACTGCACATCTTGTACCATCCACCGGCACGTTGGCGCACTGTCCCTTGACACCGTATTGGCCTCCTTGCGTTGTGAGATGGGAAATGTACACAAAATTGATTCGGAGTGATTGGAAAGTGATGCGTTATCGGCAGGTGTTAAAGCCGTTCATTGCTAAATGGTGGCACGTTGTCCCACACAAGCTATTCGTTGAAAAATTCACACAATTATAACTAGATGTGGGTGTCCGTACTACGGAAGGCTTCCCTCAGCACTTCGACTACAAGTTCACGCTTCGTCGCGTTGCGAATACCACTGATACGAGAGAGATTTTTCTTCAAGAAGAGTCTATCGTATACGCGGCAGCTGTCCGAAAGTGCTCCCGGTAAACTGGCGTCTGCAACAGCTGTCGGCATCGATGTTGAGGTTGGGGGAGGGGGGGGGGGCACTTCGTCATTTTACAGTCGCTTCACTTGCTCGGTCTCCCTGCATTTCCTGGACAACGGGCTGCATCTCTTTTTCCGAGAGCCGGGCATACCATCTTCTGCACTGGCAAGCCTTCCGTTCGCGCACGCCTTCATTACGGCGGTCAGGATGTCTGCTTCCGCAAGGCGGAATTAGTCTGATAATTCGATTTAATTTGATTAGATTTTTTAAATAAATTTATATAAGGAGAGGTTGGTGCCAATGCGTGGGGCCGGCTACTTCACTTCTCTTGCACAAAAGTCGACATCGCAAATTAGGTATAGCAAACACATGGCTATGCATATGTACATAGCACAACGCTTACGCAATGAGTCCACGTTTTTTCAATTTTGAGTGTGACAGCACACAGAAATGTATCCGTACTACATATATGTGCATCCACACTACACAGAGTTTGTAAAAACACAATTATTAACGCCAATTTAGGTGTTCACACAAAACATGAAAGTTCAATAAAATGTCTAAGGTGATCTTGTCGTTGAGTACTTAACTGTTTCCAGAAAGATTTTCCCAAAAATATTGTACTGAAACACGACAACATTTTTTGAAAACATACTGGTCAACAGTGACGATAATACTTTCTTTGTTTAGTACTTTTGAGCTATTTCTGATTTTCCCAGAAAATGAACAGTTTGTAGCTTTCCATTGGCCATGCACCCTGGATTTCTGCAATTGATGGAGGCCGCTGATCCAAAGAATTGTGTTTAGAAGAACAGGTTAGCGATTTACAGTACTCGGTACTCTACTATGGGAGAGCTGACAGCCGTCCCTTGGTTCTCACAAACCTAGGCCTTTGAGTTTTTGAAGAAGGTTCTTTCGCGGTACGCCAAGATATTTACATTGCAGAAGAATGTGCTCCACGTCTTGAGCTTCTCCCCATGAGCAGGTAGGACTGCCAGCTTTGCTTATTGTATACAGGAAGGCCTTCGTGTGGGCGGTACCAAATCGAAGCCTATGAATCACTGTTTCTACCGATCGGCTAACCTTTAACGAAATATTAAATTTTATACCGAGATAAATGTTATACAACAGAGAGTTTTGCGCGCCATTTTCGAACCAGGTGTCTTTAGGCTGTTCACAGCTCAGCTTATTTATTAGACACAGTGCATCGCTCGTCAATAGAGGCAGCAGTCATATATTATTTTCTTGTTATGCTGCATGTGCAATGTGATCAGCTATGTCGTTTTCTGTGGTTCCACAGTGGTTTGGCACCCACTGGAACAATGTGGTGTGGTTTAAATCTTTTGTTTTTGCGTACGTTCTGCGTATTTCATATGCGAGCTCACTAGCTTTGTTGCCCAAGCTGATTCTTTTTAAGAAGCGTATGAGGACTGTGAGTCACTGATAACTACTCATTGAAGTAGATCTAGCTGTAAACATATGAAGCGTAAAGCATAGAGTATTGTATTGAGTTCTTCCGTTGTGGATGATGTGAAACGGCTGAGTTTAAAAGCTTTTCTCGCTTGGTATGCAGGTACAAGGAATGCCGACTTAGACTTTGATTCAGCCGTGATCCACAAATATACACGTGAATATAGTCTTCATAATTGGAATAAAGATGTGTTAAGGTAATTGTTTCATTACAATTATAGCATATCATTCTTACAGTTTAATCCCGGAATCAAAGTTGTAATGTCTGGGATAGAGAGTCGCCATGGTGGGTGGGATGCACATGGAGGCCAATATTCGTGCGTAGGCAGTAAACTCTTGAATTCTACTCTAGTTTTATGTATTCTTGCAGCTGATCTCTCCTGAATAGCTCGCTATAGGGGATGATTAGCGTGTTGAGCTGCCAACCGAAGGTAATGCCGACAAGTTTCTCTAAATCTCATAGCATGGAAAGTCGGTTGACGAGACTCCGCAATTACCAAAGCACTGGCAGACGCTCGTGGTACACTAAGACTTATACAAAGGCTTCTGGCCAACAATCTTTCACTCCTCTTCTCTAAGTTACGTGATATCCCATTTAAAACCAGGAGAGAGTAAGGTATTTTCGTCGAATGATTGCTGACTGTACACTTCATAAAGAAGAACATGAACTAGGCCATCTCAGTCTAGTCAGTCGACGTAATATATTGATTAAGGAGTTGACTTTTATCTCTAATAATTTTATCTGTGCAACCCAAGAAAGACGTCTTTCTGAAATAGCCCCTATGAATTGGTGCTGTCACATAAGTTGTAAGCGCTGAGAGTCTATCTGAAGCTTAAATTTCTTAAGGCATTTCCTTGCGAATAGAAGTACAGCTGTTTTATCAAGAGAAAGAATCATGCCTATGCTCTTAAAAAGTCATTAGTTATTGTCAGGCCATCTTTATGTTTTTGCTGAACTGCTTGAATACTCGTGTCTGATGCCCAAATGCACAGATCGTCTGCATATAGTGAATATTTAAAACTAGTAGTTAAGATATAGAATAATTCAGCCACAACGCAATGAAATAAAAATGGGCTTAGTACGCTACCCCGTGAAACTCCTTGAGCAACCTAATGCTCTTTACCTTAACTGTCAGCTGTGTCGATATACATTATACTGCCTTTTAAGTATTCTGCAATTCATCTTGGTGTTTTGCTAACTATTCCTAACTGACTTAAACCATGAGCGTGGCTGGTTGTATCGAATGCTGGCGTTATATCAAGAAACACGGCAGCGATGATTCTTCCACGGCTCCTTTCAAGATATACAAAAGTTACATTGTCTAGAATGGCATCCATGTTGCAGCGGTGTCTACGAAAGCCCGCCATATTTTCTGGAAACACACTCGTACATTTCACTCGTTACTGAAGTCTAGCGTCGATCATCTTTTCCATAAGTGTACAAAGACAACGAGTCAGGCTGACAGGGCGGAAAGAAACTATGGATAAAGGTGTTTTGCCGGGTTTGAAAATTGGGACCACTCTTACAACTTTCCAGGAGGGTGGAAGGCACTCTGTTGTCCATGCATCATTAAATGTCTTCAACTAAGTATTTGTGGCCACAGAACCGAGGTTTTTTTGATGCCACATATATTATCCCATCAGGACCAGCTGCTGTCCTCTGTCGGCACGCTGCAAGTGCGTTATTTAATTCTTCCAAGAAAAACGGGTGATCTAGGTCATTATGATGTCTATTTAGTGAAAAAGTAATCAACGCTTTAATATCTTCAACAGACTTAACGTATTCAGGCGTGTGCCCGGCTGCACTTGGTCGTGTAATATGCTGACAAAATTCATACGCAGTGGTCGTTTCCGGCACATTCTTCACTAAAGCTAAGGCCCAATGTGGTTGTTGATGTGTTACTGTCCCACTTAAAGAGCGTAGAACATTCCTTAATTTTGACTCGGGTGTAAAAGGCATTAGCGCTTTTCCCGCTAGCGCTTTGTGCCAAGTCTATCTAGTTGTCAGCTCATGTGGTCATGCATTTTTTGACAGTCACGGTAATCCTGAAGTAGACCCGTGCGTCTGTATTATCCTTCAGCTCTGCGGTAAATGGCCCAAGGTCTTTCGTATTCAGCGTCTACCTCAGCGTAACCTTAAGCATTTTAACGAACCTGGAACACTGGTTTAATTTGTTTTCTCTGAGTGATACTAAGATGTCAGTGTCAGTAACAGTATCAGCTTGGTGTGACATATGGTAACAAAACGCTTGCCAGTTAGTTATCTTTGTTGAGGGCCTATATTTAGAAAAGCGTAGTTTTGGATGCTGTATTAGGATATGTAAATAATAACTACTTCTTGTTTCAATGTCTGTTCGCCATGAAACCCCAGATACAATATCATGTGAGCAGAGCGTGAGGTCTAGGCAACTCGAGTAATTGACACACTGTAGGAACGTCACTCAACGATCATTTAACAAGCACAATGAACTATCCTGAATTGCTTTTTGTAGGTCCTTTCCGCGACTATCGCCGTAGGCACTTCCTCACATGACATTGTGAGCATGGAATTCTACGCAGTATATCACAGCTTTATTGTGCCTATGGAAAAGTTTTGTCAATGCAGAAAGCGAGACATTTGTGGAAGGCTGGAGATAGATGATTGACAATAATGTAGCATTCAACTGTACTGATGGCAGATCTTTTCACACACATACCATCACTTTACTTGGTCCTGTAGATCTGAAGGGCATATACACAACGTATTTCGCTAACCGGAAAGTAGTGTTTACCCCGGCCTCTGTAAAACATAACACTGGAAAGGAGCTCTCAGCCACAAATTTTACGAAGTCTGCAAACTTAGGGGAAAGACTATTCGCATTCCACTGGAAGATCGTCACATTTTGATAGCAATTATTCATGTCTTGCCTGCGCAGTGACTATTGGGTCTAATTGTAGGACTACCTGTTCCATCGACAAGATGGTTTGACCTCAGGAAGGTTAGCTTGTGGGATTGCGGCTAGTATGGCTTTAAAGCCGAGAAAGACACTGGCAAGACAGGATGAGCTATCGACACAAAGGTGTTTTCTGGTTGCGTTACACTCACTGGACGCGATGTGCTCGTGCTTTCTCGCATGTTCCATGCGGTTACTTTTCTCTTGAGTTCCTTCCTGAGACTCTTGTCGAGCTTGCTGCGGGCTTTTTAATGTCCCCGCACTTTTCTCTTGCTTTCGTTGTCTCCTTGCAGTTCGCGCGTACGTCATTACAGGGTCCTGGCGTTTCGATTCTTGTGGTCTAGGAGGCCGTGCATGGTTCATGGTGTTTATGTTAGGCTCGGGTGCATAATGCTATTGCGTGCGTCCATAGATGATGTCATGTTAATATTGAAGAGAAGCCGCCTTGTTCTCCGGGCATTCAGAGAACGAAGCAGCATGGGACTCCTTGCAATTGGCGCACATTGGTTGGGTTATTCATTTGCAGTTCTTGTGATGATGGTCTTCGGCGCATTTTCTACAGCGCCTTGTTCTTCGGCAGTTTGTCGACAAATGTCCGAACCTCTGACAATTATAGCAGCGTCTTGCTGGGCGCAGGTATTCCTCAAGTGGAAGGCTCGTAAATCTAAGGGATACTTTCTCTGGAAGAGGTCTGTCATATCTGAATTGTAAAATCGCACTTCTCAAAGGGTGCGATGCTACAGTGCCATCTTCTTGTCGTATGTAACGGGTCTGGCGCCTAGCCGATGTCGCTCCTCCTTTCTTGAATATTCTGTAAATTGTTCTTTTGTGTAACCTAGAGGCACATGTCTGATTTTGCCTACAATTCGCATGTTTTGAATGGCTTCACCAGCAAGCCAGCCACCAGCGCACACGAGAACAAGCTCTTTGCTGAAGCAAGAGAACTCACAGTGACTGAGGAACTTTCATCTTTGTTCACTCGGAAAAAAACACTTTCTTTTTTGCTAGTGCAACATTTTCCAAGGCTACAACGTTTGGGTTTACTTTCCAGAAGGTTCTCATTTTCTGATTGATTGATTAATTGATTCATTCATTCAACATTTGATTGATTGAGTGATTGAGTGATTGAGTGAGTGATTGATTGATTGATTGATTGATTGATTGATTGATTGATTGATATGAAGAGCCTAACGTCCTAAAACCACCGATTGATTATAAGAGATTCCGTAGTTGAGGGCTCCGGAAATTTACACCACCCACGGTTGTTTAAAGTGCACCCAAATCTGAGCACACGGGCCTACAACATTTCCGCCTCCATCGCAAATGCTGCCGCCGCAGCCGGGATTCGATCTCGTGACCTGTGGGCAGCAGCCGAGTACATTAGCCACTACACAACCGCGGCGGGGCGTTCTCGTTTCCTCTATTGGTCGGAATACCACAGGAATTGCCTCTAATCTTCTCTTTTTATGTCACCGAGTAAAAGTAGCTGCTTCCTCATCAGATTCAATATCTTCATCAATGAAGGAGTAGGTCGATGTCCCCTCCTGCATATTGTCCGTCTGCTCTTCCACTCTCACCTTTTTCGCAGAGCTTACTTCGTTCGACATGTCCTCAGCTTTTCTCGTCGCCTCCAAAACGAGTGTTGGTGCCCTGATGTAAGAAACCCTGGCAGAATCAGGTTGACTCACATGCTCTTTGCTTTGAAATCCTTGATGGGGTAAAGGTGGCCCTTGCCACACTTGCACATCCTGGCTGGTTCCGTCCGCCACGGTGATGGTGAAACATCGGCGCTCAGTACCGTCGCACCCCTTCCTGCTATTGGGGGGTCACAGCTGACGTTGTCCTCAACACTGTAAAAAGCTTTTCAAGGCTAGCAAAACCTAATTTGCAAGAACACAGAAAGCAAAGAACGTTCTCTTGATTTGATTCCTATGAAAATATCACACATACAAGCTCTAAAGGATAAGCCAAGGAAGCGTAGCGTAATTTTTTCTTGAGAACTACCACAATGCTTATGAAATATTCTCTAGTAAAATACACATGAAGTAGGAAAAACTATACAGAAAAAGGAAAAGGAAGAAAAAGAAAAAAAAGAGTTCTTGATATTGTGAGGTGACCAGACATCTGCGTTTATTTTACCCTAATATTCAAATTTTTTGCGTTAAAACGCTTATTTTGCTGTTTACTTCTACCTTACCTATGCATATTCTTGGCGTAATCATGATTCCCATCGTCTGTTTGTCCCTCTCTCTTCAATGTCATTGTCTGTCATTAACATCATCATTGTGTGGGAGTGCATTCTGTCCATTAGTTTTCTGAAGTCTTGCGTCGAATAGATGCCATCGCAAACAATACGTCATGATATTTAAATCAGTGTTCATTTCAAGCAAAAATTTGGTGATCGAAAATAACCGAGGCCACAAAATGTGAGTATTCATATATGTGGTGGGCCTCCAGATCCGCCGGTCACCAAGTTGTCATGCTGGACAAGAGACGGCACGTCCGAAACCAATGCTCTTTAAAGAAACTTACAAGAAAAGTTATGATGGCGATGGCTTCGTATCCTCGAGCGAGTGGAACCTCGGGACGAGCAATCAATGACGATGACTATGATGAACGGCCTCTGCTAGGCTGATAAAGACAAAGTTATTCGCAGTTGCGCAACGATGCCAACAGCGACGTGGATATTAGCGACACCACAAGTGGTAAGGAGATATGAAGCAATGGTGCTCGCGAGGATGGCAGCCCTGGACACTGTGCATAAGTCAACTCGGGCGAATGGCGCCTAACTGCAAGTGACGTTAACCCGACATGACGGCTTCGTGGCATTCGAGTACATATGTAACGTTTATAACCTTCGATAGCCGGCACTGCAACCCCAACTGACGTTTCAAAAAACAATATGTAGGGTGTATTTGAGCAGTAGCTCCTAGATCAGGCGGGGCTTTGTGGTAGAATACTTCACTGCTGCGCAGAACGCTGGGGTTTGACTCTTGGTGGAACTATAACATTTATTCTTTGAATTAGTTGGGTTAACACAGCCGATGTCAGCATTTATTATTGCTCACGCGTTGAAACAACCCATGTCCGTTCTCGCCATTCTTGGCAATAACATTTGGTGCAAGCCCACATACCTGCGGCAAATACACACCCGCGGGTATGTGCCGCACGATTGGCGGAAAGGGTTTGACGACTTAAGCCACGTTATTGTGATATTCTTCGTGTCATGACCAGAGAGTCATATTCGTCGAACTATCATATCCTCGCATATAAACTTAAGTTTACCCTAAGTCAGGGGGGGGGGTGAACACGAGCGCCCCTAGTCGCAAGAGGAAACACAGACAGACGCTAAAAAGGGTATCCAGTATGCAAAGAAATGCTTCGTATTTAAAATAAGTGACCAAGGGGTATAGTCACAGAGGCGAGAACAAGTCTTCTTGCATGCATTAAGGAAGCAGGTGATTACCTTCTAGATGTAGTATCTGTGTGCTTTGCACACTCATCTCCAACAGTAAAGTAGGAGGAGTGAATCAGACGCTACCGGAAAGACGACAAGAACGCTTGTTGCACCTCCTGTTCATCCTTTCTTTGAGGTCTGCCTTTGTTTGGACATCAAACTGACGTAAGATATGCGACTAGAAGCAAGGCAATTTAATGGAACTGTCCGTGTTATTGGATTAGTTCTTCGGGACTTTTAAGATAGCACCTGAAATATGGACTTGTTCGTGATGCTTTAAGACCACTATGACCTTGCGTAGTGCAAAACGGCAAGATCATTGAGGAAAGTTGCTTGTGTGGCAAGTGTGACTGCATCGATAACAGGCCCAGGGGGCTTGGGCACTTACCGAGGACGATTTTTGTGAAGAATATGCTGGTAACCTCCACGTTGGTGGTGAAAAATAGGCATGAGAATATCGTGAGCAAGTAGTGCGGGGATCCTAGGGCTGCTTTCACGTATCCCAGTCGTCCGCCGCCTAGGTACTTGGCCTGCAGTGGTGCAGCATCACACTCTCAAGACACTTGTCTTCTTTTTTTTTCTTTTTTGACACAGTACGCGGATTAGCTGCCTCGCTGCACGATATATATATATATATTGTAGTGACGAGAAATAAGAGACAACGCCTTTGCTGCAGGCCGGCTGTTCTTATTCTAACTTTCTCCTCCTCGTCTTTCTCTCTAGCATGCGAGTCTGTGCCAGAGAGAGTTCCAGTTTCGGTTTTCGTCATTACACTCGGCCATGACTGCTAGCATTGTCGTTGGGCCAAACGACAATGTTCTGGTAGGTAAGGCTAGCTGCAGCAGTTGACAGTGCTTCAGGTGGGCGAGGTTGGCTACATCGTCGTGGTCGGTCTCGACCATGGTGCAACGTTTCCTGACAACTCGTAGAATGCAGTTCAGGTGGACGGCCCTGACTGTTCCGGCAAGGTCGCAGAGTAACCTGGAAACGCTGGTGTTGTCCCACCGTCGCTGGTGGACTGAACTGCAGCGGGATGCTCTGCGAGGCAGCCATGATGACGTTTGGGCCATTTCTTGAATTGAGATGGGACGCAGCTCATGGTTGGGCATAAATACCACAGCAGAACTCCCAGACGTAGTCGAGCCGGTGGCTTCTGGCGAACTGTCATGTGCAAACATCGTATGCTGGGAGGAGGAAACAGCAGGAGGGCTGGTCCTCGGCAAGTTCTCGATGGCAGTGGCCTCAGCGTAGCTAGGTATCTGGGCTTTCTCGAAGGAAACGTTCCTTGGTAGCCGAGTGTCTGCGTGGCTGAGCATGATCGTGGTCTGGTAGGGTTCAGTTGTGTCTAATACAATAGGATTGAGTGCCTCGATGTCCTCAGACGACGAGCGCGAGGGCCGTATCTCCGGACGAAGGTCTGGTGGCGGTATTTTCAGGTCGAATACCGATGCAGAGTCCGGGACCTGTAGTGTAGGATTCCAGCCACTTCGGTCAGGGTTAGCAGCAGGGAACTCCTGGCAGCATTCCGTTGACGAGCTGCAACGAACGATTGCAGCCTCGAGGCGGGGCGCTGCCTGGGCTCCATCCTCGGCCTCGGGGAAGATCGAGCTGGACTTGCTGGAGTCACAGGAAATCCGTCCGAAAGCGGCAATCAGGGCTGCACTCCATTCTGCCCAGGACTGCTGCCCGACGCCTTCGTACCTGTGCCATGCTGCGGCAGCATCCCGCAGGCGATCTATGGCCATGTCCCCACTTCTGCTCTTCAGTCGTTCCGAGAGCGTTGACGGTTGCCACCCATTCCTCGGCGTCGTCCTGGAAGCCGCGAAATTCCGGTAGCGCGAAGGAAATCGGCGATGGCGGGACGGCGGGCAGAACTCCGAAATGTGCCCCCGCCAAGCAGTTCACTTGCTCCGATACCTCCGCGAGAGAACGCCGGAGATTGCGACGGTTCTCGGGCGAGCTTACCTCGAAGTTTTTGTGCGGCGGCCGCAGCCAACATGGCATTGAGTGCGCACAATGTTGGCAAGATGGCAGGACATAGCTTGGAGCTCGACGCTATGAGGGCGTTGGTCGTGACGCGGAGTTGCGCGATGGTATGCTGCAGCTCCGCTGCGCTGTCGTGTGATCCGCACGAAGAGCCAAGGCCCGCCTCTGCGGAGGATACAGTGACTGCGGTACTCGAGGTGGTACAATTCCTGACCAAGGACGCGTGGACGGCGTCCCTTGGAAATCCAGCTGTGGTCGGATTCGTGGACATGGGTTCCAGGGCGCTGGAAGCGTCAACGACGTTCCCAGACAAGCGGAACCCGTGTGATGAGTTGTGACCTGGTACTGTGGCGTAGATGAAGCGGGTGTTGCGCCGCCGGGTAGGCCTCGACGCCGTACACGGTGGGTGTTTGAAGCGCCGACAGGTTGCCAGGTATGGAGGAGGCATGTACGCCATCCCTAGGTGAGAGAGGCCCGTGCGCATGGTTGCCGTGACGTGTCGCGCCCCTGGGCAAGTTCCCCGAAACCACAACGGAGGCCTGGACGCCATCCGTCGGTGCTGGGATCGATGCTGGCCGCGACGGACGCCTTGCGGGTTCCATCAGCGAAGAAGCGTGACGGCGTTCCTTATCGTGAACTGGTACCGGGAACGGGTGCTGGAGCCGCCGAGGAGGCCTTGACGTCGTCCTCAAGCGACGCTTACCGCGGCTACACGTCGGCGGGTATCCTGGGTGACGAAGCCGGGACGTAAGACGTCTTCATCCTGTCGACTGCGCCATTGTAGTGACGAGAAATAAGAGACAACGCCTTTGCTGCAGGCCGGCTGTTCTTATTCTAACTTTCTCCTCCTCGTCTTTCTCTCTAGCATGCGAGTCTGTGCCAGAGAGAGTTCCAGTTTCGGTTTTCGTCATTACAATATATATTCATATTTCTAGATTGCTGCTTTGTGAGCAGAAATGTAGTGCAGACAACTGCGTGTTCGCAGGAGGTAATTGTTCAGCTCTAGATATGCTTGAATTATACGCCCATGCCCGTGTGCATAAAGTGCAAATCTGTTAGTTCTCATTAGTACCTTGCGCATAAATGCGGGCTGCAAGAAATGCGAATGACTGCATCCTCGACAATAAGGAAAATGCTAAACTGGTTTCTCTGCCTTCGCGATTGCGTTTCCTGTGGTGGCGAACACCTTAACGTGACTTGATATCAATTACGGCGGTAACTGGACCAATGAAGTTAATTGCCTGTTCTTACTTGGGGAAGAACGTGGCCTTTATATGGGACAATTGCAGCCCTTCCTGCGTAGAACTTGTCACTGTATCACGGTTTCTAAAGAGCGGCCACTGGTAACTTTAGCTGACCAAGTTCGCCAGCAAAACCGAAATGCGATAGAGCGCGTCTGCCACCTCCTTTGAGACGTCTAGAATTGACAAGGGTCATCGATCATCAGCCGTCGATTGACTTCACTTCGTGATTGTTCGAACTAGCTTGCGATGGTGTCACGTATACTAACACCACTGCGATCATCGAAGGGAATGGTGATGAGACTCTCATCGTTAGATAGCTTCGCCCTCCTTCTGCTTCTGTTTCGGTTTCAGTGGTAAAAATTATGGGCTTTTATTACTCCACAACAGTTACCAGAGATAACAATTTGGAAATCGACTTTTCATACGAAAAGCTGAAGTTCACCCTATTCATCCAATCCACCCGACGTCATGTCTAAAATTATAAAAAAATGTTGTCCTAACTGACATCTAGCCATTGTAAAATGACTGCCACAGAAAAATCTAATTGTGATGACAGCGAGCAAACATTGCCTGTCTCTTACTGGGCACATTTCTTGAAACGCCGTGCATATAGTCTTAAGACGGCATGGGTGCCTGATTTCTTCTGCTTTTTTTATTTTTCTGCTCCTTTGGCCGGACACATAGCCTATAGAAACGTGCGATTCTTTGCTGACAACAGTAGGGCAACGCAACAATACCTCGATATTCTTGGCGAAGTCGAGCTTCCTGATTCGTGACGTGCCTACTTCCAGTGCGATGCCCAGAAAGCTTAGCGAGGCCCAGAAACTGACGGCGACCGTCATATCGTGCCAAAGCCAGGTGAAGGAGAAGGCCAGTGCTGTGCCTAGCAGCCGCCAGATGAGCTCCCATTCAGATTCCATCATGGGCAGGTACAAATACCTAAGCAGAAAGAACGCATCTTGCGAAAACTCCAGGTGTTTCGAAAACATTTTGAAGCAACGCTTTAATGAATCAATGAAAGAATTGTAAATTTAAGGGCTCGTTTTCTTTGTTAGACACAATATTACTGAGAACTGACAAACTATGATGCCTAGTAAAGTATAGGGGGTTTTATTAGAAGCGATTCTAATGTGAACGTGGGAAAAAAAGTGGACCAAAAGACAGCTTGCCACCAGCAGTGAGTGAACCTGCGACCTTTGAATAACACGTACAATGCTCTGCACCACTCAGCTACGGTGACGGTCACGCCTTTTCGCTGTTTACAAATAAGCAGGCCTGGCAGTCACTGGCTCCTCCCACACAGCTTTGATCAGCAACCGAACAGCAGTTCTATTAAGTCAGCGTGGCGAGTGGGAGCAGTTTTGAAAAACCATGCCGCAATGGCTCCGATGGTGCTCAGCTTTTGACATCGTGAGAACATGCAGCGCATTCATGCTAAAATAAATGCTTTCGGGGTAAGAAAAATAGTGAGGTGCTATTCTGTAGTATTGTATCATACAAAATTCTTCCTGTTTTGTTATTCTCACATTACTTACTGTTAACCATCAACTTCATTATGCCTGAACCTCTTTCCAATAATAATTTCAGAATCATGGCACTGACGTTATAAACACCCTCCCCCCAGCCCCCAGGCTGATAGACGAGTAGTGGGCGAGTGGCCCACGTGGGCACATTTTCTCCCTTCTTCACTGGCCGAGCCATCACTTTTGGCACTTCGACTTCTTTCTACACACCCTGTAAGGTAAACTCTTCTCGTTAACAACTAGTCTACACAAGCTTCGAAACAAAAGTAATGTCATTAATTATGAAACGATGGAGCCTCGTCACATCACGGCACATCACGGTCAAATCATAGGCCATATGTTGTAAGGCCCGAGAAATTTGCGATAGCGTGAGTGTCGTAGTGGAGGCGGTATTTTAGCAGCAACCTATCACGCAGCATTTAGCATTCAATGATATTTCAATACCTGCATATCTATCTGCGTTTCAATCAGTTATGCTGAAAAAAATATGCATATGCGGCACAAAAGAGCAGGCTGAAGCTTCTGTACGCCCGAAAGACTGCTTTCGGCTCTTCTCGCCTTTCTCATGTTCGGTAATTGCATGGTGTCTGATATATCGATTCTACATAAGGTGGAAAACAATTTTCAATTTGCTGACGAGCTTTAGAGAACCGTGCAACAAACAGTAGCACAGTGGCCTGTCAGCGGAAGTAGACTGACAGTAAGAAAAATCACAGAAAAAACGCGCAAGGTTCAGCTGCCCCCTTTTTTTTCATTATTTCGAACTTTAGCGCATAATACGTAAGCGAGTAGAATAGCATAGGTTCTTACTTTTTGATCCACAAGTGAAAGCCATGGTCGAAGTACCTGTAAAATAAGAAAAATAACATTTTAACAGCCTTTAAGTTGTGCATATCTTGGCTTAGGCGTCCAATAAGTTTCAATCAAAAATCGTGTGGACTGCCCCCCTCAATATACAAGAGCTATGTGGATCAAGTAATTTTCTAATTTTTAAATTCTGGATTCAATTTACTATTGCGAGTCAGTGCGTTTGTGGGCCGATCGTCACCAATCACAACGTCACGTCAGTAAGTCGAGCACATAAACTACAGGAAACATACAGGGTTTTTTGTGTATATTTTCGTGGTACAGTTGGATGGTTGACATTTTATTTCTCTTTTACTTTTTGATCCCAACTACATGTCTTCATCAGTGCTCATCGTCATATTATTTATTTCGACCTACAAATTTTCCTTCTGAACAGAGAGAGTGCCAGGCGAGCCAACATCACCTCAGATTTATCCTCATCGTCGCTTTTTAAGGCGGAAGTTTTTTTGGCTCTACATTTACTTTTCTACTGGCAAAGGAGTGAGCATGGCTTGAGTTCCTTATGTGCACATGTGACCGTTTCGGAACTTCTTGGTGTATTTACCTTTGTTTGAATCTTGTACAAGCCCTAGTGATGCCTCCATTTTTTAAATCATATTTGCAGGCTCATCCAGCTGCCCTGAGACCGAATTTTAAAGACAATAGTTTTTCTTGGGATACTTCTACTCAGAAAGTCTGTCTGTCTGTCTGTCTGTCTGTCTGTCTGTCTGTCTGTCTGTCTGTCTGTCTGTCTGTCTGTCTGTCTGTCTGTCTGTCTGTCTGTCTGTCTGTCTGTCTGTCTGTCTGTCTGTCTGTCTGTCTGTCTGTCGCACAATTTAAGCCACCCGGCCAAAGTTTAAGCATTTGCGTGGAACGCCCAGCCATCTTGAACTGGTGGCTGCTTTGATGGTTGTGAACACTGCCAGCCAAATAGCAAATATTACGCATATTTGAGGACCAACATCAATACGTAAGTATTAAGCAGATTAAGCGGTATGTTTTTTTTTGTTTTGCTGGAAGACACGGGCACACGCAATTCCAAAGAGCCTACTGTCTTTTCAGGCTGCACTGAAAATGCAACCCAATAAACGAAACAGCCCTCTATCGACGATATGCTGCTGCCACCTGTTGATGGTCCTAGGTTCTACACAAGCTCATGTTTTCTGACAACACTGCAAAATGGCGAACGAAGCAGAACAAAAGGTTACAGCACCCTGAGCGGGGGCGCGCACATGGAGGCACCCTAACGCCGCGCCATATCTCACGCGGATGGGACCAGGACTGATGTAGTATGACGGGCAGAAGACTGTGATCTTTCGACATTCACAGCGATGCACGCAGATACGCGGCCAATTTTTTTTTCGGCACACCGTACAGGAAGGTGAGAAAATAAATTTAATTGAACTTTATACTTCACCGAGCATTGAACAGCTTACATGCCAATGTGCAACTCGAGGAGACAGACGTAGCCCTGTAGTGTATGTAAATGATCATCCCGTGCGATGTCTATGATACATAGCATCTTACCTCAAGATGTGGGAACATAGGTGCGAGCTGGCGACGCACTTGGGCGGTGGAGGAAGGTCAATGCCCTCTATTCTGGCAAAGGCACATGGTATGCCGTACCGCACCAGGCACTTGATGAAGAACATCACGCTCACCGTAGCACCGAAGCCCAACAGAGCAGTGAGTTTCAGCCTTGAGACGAGGTACGGCGCCTTGGACAGCGCCGAACTGAATAATAATAATAATAATAATAATAATAATAATAATAATAAAATAATAATCGTCAACTCCTAAACGAAAGCCTTTCCTAGTGTTGTCACATATACGTTGTGTGGGCTGATTTTGTTTTGAGCCCGCGAACTTCTGAGAGAGAGAGTAAATAGAAAAAAGCAGGAAGATTAACCAGAATTGTAACAACTGGTTTGCTACGCTGTACTTCTCAGACTGTGGTGAAATATCTATCATTAATCTATGATGACACAGTATACAATACTGAACGCTTTCTGCTATGAGTTTTTTTTTATTAGGCGACATTTCATTTCGCAAGCACATTGACCACCGAAATCGTGGGCAATAAGCAAACGAAAAATTATTTCCCCTGTTGTTTTTTTTTGAAATCTACTGGAATGTTTCCACAAACTTTGTGAGAAGAGGGAGAGAACTTTGTTTGTAGAAACGTGGAGAACTCAGAGAATTCAGGTGGAGTTACTTTTGTAAGTGTGTCCCAAGCAGCCTATAAGCCTTCAGGGTTAACACTTTTTTTAAAGGGTCAACTCGTAGGTCACAGTAAAATCCATAGTGTCATATATAATAACATGACTGCATATATAAGCAAAGCTTGGAAAAACAAACAAAAAACAAGCGGGAAACTAGCAAACACTACTAGTTGATAATTAGTGATCACAGGAGCGCCTCTGACAACATTGAAGTGAGTTAACGACGTTCAATACGACACCAAACGCAACAACCGTGCTTTTTACAGAGCCTTCAAAGTATACAAAACGACAGATGGTCCAAGAGCTACAAAAAGACAGTTAATCTGTGCAATAGACTTGCGGGTGTCGCTTTGCAATCGTGCAAAAAATAGAACACGTTCGTGAAATAAAATTCTGACAAGGCCGGTCAAGACTGACAGGTGGTCTAGTTGACCCGCTCTGATGATGAGGAATGTGCGTTGTGGCTGCGCGCAGAGATTTAAGTGTACCGGTCGGCTTATCAGTGAACATTAAGCAACTGATCGTTCAAGTTGCTTGTTAACACTTTTTATTGCGATAGGTTGAACCTACACTACTTCAACTCTGTTAGGATAAAAAAGTCTTGGTAGTATTGGCTTCAACTTCAACGCTACAATGAAAATAACATCTAAAAAATTTTACCGCAATAACTCAACTAACTCGCTTAGTACATTGACCCTTATTTACCTAAATAATATGAGCACTCTCTGTGTACAGTCCTCAATATAGGTAGCAACTTTCTGTCTGTACTCAAAATGGTGGCAATACTGCATAGTAGCACCTAAATTGAAGAAAAAAAATTGGCGATACAAATCATCTTCATTAGCGGTACTCTCTGAACCAACTTAACCTTTGCCTGCGTCATAGGTCAGGTTTGGGATCACTTTAACCACAGTCAGCGTGTCGAAACTCGTACTGACTGTGACTGCACTTAACCATTCCCATTTGTAAGTGACCAATGGCAACCAATTCGCTCAGCTAATTCAGAAACCATTATTTGTTAACAGCTTCCACTACAAAGTTTACATTACACATCACTACTTCTTTCGTTATTTATTTGTTTCCTTCTGTGCCGGTACAGAATACGGAGCGAAGGCAACTTCTCGAGTTGCTACACCTCGAGTTGCTACCCCTCTAGTGCGACACAAATTAGCTTATTCAAGCCCAAATGGTTTTTGCGAGTATCTCCTGAAATTCAGCTTGTCCTGCATGCCGTCATTGTTGCCTACGTTTACAAGGTTCTAATATCTGAATCGACGCTTCCTCCATCAAATTCACAAGGCTTGCGCAATTTCGGGACTCCTCAACATCAGCACTGAGCACTTTTGTCTTTTTCTGGTGTAGAGCAGCCAACCGCAGCCCAGTTAAGGTGCATGCCTTTGCGGCTCATGCCTTTCTTTTACAACATTGTTCTCCTTTTTGAACTAAAAAAAAGGAAGCCTCTGATGAAGCTTACCCTCTTAAAACGTATACCTAATTATCAAATGCCTATTTACGACCTAGCGGCCTTCGACTGGGTTCCAAGGTTCCTCATGACAAACTTATTCTTTTCTCCGGTCTTATGGATCAGTCATTCCCAACACGTGAGTCATTACCATGGTTTAAGATGCAAGCACTCTAGGCGGGGACACTCGCGAGACACGATCGACTAGATAAAGCAACAGTGACGCGCGTCCGTTGGACTGCTGCCGGCATCGCGCCTATCGGCAAGGAGACGCAACTTGAAGACAGAAAGGGACGTTGCTATAAGAACCAATCTTTCGCAGTAAATTTGAATTAAATGGCACAGGAGCGTTGTTCGTGCCAAAGAGGGAAAAGTGATTACTGTTGTCTGCAAGCATGATGGGGGCTTGAGTCACGTGGAAAGCACAATCAACATGCCTTTCTATAGAACGCATGCCAATACTTGAAGTGCTTCTCGCACGTCCTGTGAGAATCTAATATTCCTTGGGGCGTAACAGATACACACATAACTGACACGCTTTCCAAAATATTGTGTCAAACGGTTCTTTCCTTAAATGCGACAGTTTTCATGCACTCGCTGATGGTAGGTGGGGCACTCGTATTGGCAAGCTGGATCCGTGAAGCACGCGAACGGTGTGGAAGGACGCACATGCTTCTGATGAGGAGTAAAGCAGAACTTGAATATAACCACGTGACTGCTCGTAAAAAAAGAAGCAACCACCTAGTTACCTTGACCAATTTGTTAGCGTGCTTTACATAAATACTGTCCGCTATTGCGCCAAATTCTATTTCCATGGCTTCAATCATAACGTAGTGAAAATTTCACTACCGTGTGATGACCCGCTGGGAGAAAAATTTACGGCGGAACCTGCGCATAACTTCTCAGTGATTTTATCATCTCTTCTTACCGTGCACGAAACGAGGATTAATTTTTTTTGCATGGAACAATCAGGGGACCATTTTAGGACTGCCACAGGAAACTTGCTCAAAAAAAGCAGTGAATGCACTATGTAATGCAGTAAAAAAGGACAACCTGACTACGTCTGTAACCGAAAAAAACGCTATTTATTGCCCGTAGGATTGTGTTGAATAAAGATAAAACAAATGGCCGTGCAGCGAAAATTATTCATTGACATTCACGACAAATCATCTCATCTGTGAAGTGTTTGCTGCAGACTGCATCTTTTCTGCTGAGCGGATGGTAGTTCTTGGAAACCGCTTGAGCCCATTCTTTGAAGCGTTCGGGATCAGAAGGAACATTGAATAATATTACATTCTCTTGGCACGTATGGTGAGCTGACCGGCAATCACTAGCGAAGCACTTTCTTCCCATATTCACTCACTGTGTAAACGTCTTCTTTCAGCAGAATTCAATCATGGCTGCTCACCACATCACAAGTTCATTTCGCAAACGTGAATTATGAAACGCCACTTAGTACATCATGAAACACGCCAAAAGCTGCCGAATGACTTGTTTTTTGTTTGTTTTGTTTTTTTGCGAGTGCAAAGCGCGACGCTTTAGGAACGCCAGCGTTGCCGTCATCTTCATTAGTTGCTATAGCAACAATGTGCACAAAAATTTTTCTACATTTAAGGGGCGCTGACTGGGCTATAGGTGCGCTACCGGTAGTGGTCCGACAGACGCGCGTCTCTGAAGTGAAATGAACTTTATTAGGTCCTGGAGAACTGGTAAAACAATCCCCTAAGAGGGGTCCGCCGCAGTTCACGCCGGGACTGGATGACCCAGCGTGGCCCATGCTCTCCGCCCGTTCGCAGGCCTCCTGGACTGCCGAGTATTGGACTGAGAGTTCGGGGCTTTTAAAAGCTCTCTCCAAAGCTTCTGTGCTGAATTTTGCGCCATGTAACGCCGGGCACTGCCAGAGCATGTCAGTGAGTGTGCATTTATGTGCCTCAAAACTAGAGAATCCTGGAGTTATGCCATCAGCAAAGTGGCTGAATGTGCTACGAGATGAGAATGAACCTGCCTGTAGCATCCGAAGAACCGACGACTGCGGCCGAGTGAGCTTAGAATTCAAAAGCGGGTACCTCCACCTAGACAACTGATAATGTGACGTCACTTCGTTAAAGGTGCCAAGTGTATCTTTAAAGTTATCTGCGAACCCACCTTCGTACCCGCCCGGACCGCCACGGCACGTGATTTCTCGCGCATGGTTATGGGCAAGTTCATTGGCGTTAGGAAGAGTCGGATGCACCTCTGAGCCCATGTGGGCCGGAAACCAGGTGATAGTGTGGTGGCCTACTACACCCCTGGAATTTAAAATAGCGGCAACCTTTCTAAAGATTACCTCTGAGGCAAAGGCCCAGGCGGCAGCCCTGGAGTCAGTAAATATCTCTACGCGACCGCGATAATCAACGACCACAGCTGCGAAACGATCGGAGGGGCCATATTGCGCCACATCGACGAAAGCTGCCCTTGGATCTAGCCACAAAATCAAGGAGATAGTTGGCACGTGCCTTTTGCCGGCCAACAATGTACTGTGGATGAACCTTACGCGGGAAGGGTGCCACGTCGTACGTGCCCTTCATTCTTACTTTATCTGATTGATCGCGTCCCCTAAAAAATCCGATAAGTGTCCGCACCTAAAGTATTTGTATCTTACACCGTGGTCATTACTAACTTGCTACCTCTCTAGCGTGCCTTAGTTTTATTAGTCCAAGACATGGGGGGTTTTCGCTAATATATTTCTCGTGAAAAGGATCTTATCCTGCTCTCCTCTGTGGTGTACATTATTCTGTGGGCTGTAATTTACGCATTAGCACTGTCTCTTCGTGAATTCAGTCTACAAACTCTTTCTAGTCCTTCTCATCATCTTCATTTAGTTCTCTTTAATTAGCTCGATTTATCCAACCGAGTCCTGTTTTGCTATTCCTCGCTTTTCTAGTGGATTCTCCCCCATCTCTGTTCCTCGAATCAAAGTAAAGTTTTCACTGAGCTGTTCCGTACCCGTTGTTTATATTACGGTGTTTACGCAAACCTTCATTCCCATCGCGATGTCTTACGTTGTATTCGAGAGTTCCCTTTGACAAATGAGCCACACTCAAGTCAAATCAAATCAAATGAAATCATTTTATTTTCCCAGAAAGAAACAGGTTCTGGAGAGGTTCACTGGCTAAAAGCTGTTTATGGACAGCTTGACGAGGCCTAGCTACTGTTTGCTATAATTTGTTTCTTCGGTTACTATTTCCCCATTCTCTCTGTTCCTGAGCTAATGTATGGGTAGATGGACCTTAATCACTCCGAGTTCATCTTCCTTTAGTCTTTTTCGAATGCGGCCATTGTAGTATGGCAAAATATAACCTGAAAAAAAAATGGCGTTGGACAGTGCGACTTGTTTTAACATCGATGACAATGTTGGAATGGCTGACTGGGCGAGTTGGCGATTTATCATTTCCTCAAATAAGTGCGCGTAAAGTAGACAGAGACTAAGTAAGACAACAAAAAGTCCTTGGCATGATTAGTCCCTGTTTACATTACGCGCTCGTATATCAAGTAACGATATTTATGATATGCACGTCCGACGTCGTCACTTACCTGTAGAAGTAGTGGCACATAAAATCCATGAGGAAAAAGTGGGTGACGGACCGCAGCAGGCCGCGAACGCAGGCCCTGATCTCGTCGGACGACAACGGAGGCTTCGGTTTTGTCACCTGCTCACGCACCCCACCAGAGGAATGAATGAGTAAACACACACAATGGAAGTGACGTATTTAGGAAAGTAAGTACACAAAATTACTTAAAAACTGTAGGAAACTTTCGAAATTGTAATGTTTTGAAGTCGTATTGAAGAGTGGTATTGACACCAATTTTCGAAGGTGACCTTACTGTGCTATAAAAACCTCCTTCAAGCAAAGATGGCTCTGCGCAGGCGTTATGCTCAGTATAGGTTGATAAGGTATCATATTTTGAAATGAAAGTTAATTTTCATCCTGTTGAGTCGACTCTCGCGTGACGACAGGATACTGTGGCTATTCTGGTCCCTCCACGTGCTGGTATGGCTAGTTGTGATGACGTAAGGTCACGAAATTTCAGCATGGTCGCTCGTGCATCACAAGAAAAATTTGAAATGCCCGCCTGTGCGTGATGTCATACGATGACGTCCTAAGATCGCCTAGCCTAACGTGTACCGGTTCCGGAAGTTGTGCTTCTGGTGGTGAAGAAGTGGGGGGGGGGGGGGCAATGCACTCTCTTGACTTAGCACATCTAAGTAACATAACGAGTGTGTTGTGGGCGGATATGCTTACAAATGAGTTGCGGCTAAGGCTAGCTGCATTTTTTTTTTCTTTTTCACGTTTGTTGTTTATTCTTGTTTCGTGCTTCTTACATCAGCCCTTCAGTTTGAGCCACGTGACCATCGGTATTTCTACAAACAAACCCACAAAAAAATAAATGTTGGAAGCTTAGTTCAGCAACTTTCACTCGGGCTGAGATTAAGAGGGGTGTATGCAGTGTGTCCAAGTGAGTAACATATTCGTGAGTGTGAGTACGAGTGAGGCTGGCTCAGGAAAAAGTTTGAGTTTGATTCAGAGTGAGCCAATAGCGCAGCATATATTTCTTGAGTAAGTCTGAGTTCTACTTTTTTTGCTGACCTATGGTTGGCAGGGTGTACTTTATCAATCACACTTGAAGGTGCTCAGCGCTTAGTAATTGCACTAGGTTAAACAATCAGCGATCAGAATTCATGCAAGACATGGCGAGTAGCAATGTGAGAGACACGCACTGTGACGTCCACAATCGATTCTAACTTTCCTACCCTCCTCTACTTCCACTGTAGTTTTTTGTGCCTCGTGCGGTCTGGTACTGCCTCCGAGACCGCCCCACTTTTCACTGATCGAAGATTGCCATTTAAATACGTCATCAGATGACGACAAGAATTTCGGCTTCATATGACATCATGATGTGAGTATCGCTCGCTTGGAGATGGTGACGTCGGTTTTTGGAGGAGGCCTCGCCAGACCAAACGCTCAGGTCAAATCTTACCAAGTCTTGCAAGACTCGCCGACGGACTTACCTACGCAACCACTACTTAGGGCTTCCACCGTAATAAATAGGCAGTAGGGCACGTACAGATGCATCGAAGTCTTCGTAGTTCTGTAACGGTCCTGTGAGCAGCGGAGGAAGGTACAGCGTGTATGCCAGTGTCTTCCAGTAGTCGGGAAAGTGGTGTTCTGGCCTGTCTGACTCTTCCGAGTCTCCCTCTTCATCGCGCCAGATCCAGTCCATGCAGAAGCTGAGGCCCCGCAGTGCCGTCCAGTAGAAGACCAACAGAGTGACGTAGTAGGTGTTCCTGCCGTACCATTGGTAGACGACCTGTAGACAATCGAGTACGTTTGTGTCGGCCATGTGATCGCAAGAAACACAGAAAAAGAAACCGAAAACCCGCTGTCATGCCTTCTTATCACATTTATTTACTCTATTATACACTTGGAGTTTAAGGAAGAAATGGTAGATAATTGAGTCATCACAATTAAAATGAATGAAGGCAGGTTTTTTCATACAGTATCTTAAGGCCAACATTCACTAACCTCACTTATCTGACATTAGTCAATATTAACCACTGCAAACCAGTGCTGGCAATGTGTGACTAAACGCTGTATGCGAACTTGGCCAGGAATACTACGGCCAACTACATAACAACAGGTTACAGACAATACGTGGGGAAGGCACTATGAAGATGGAGTTGTTTAAAATACTTGTACACAATTATTCGTTCACATAGATGCTGCGTTTACACGCTATATTACATTACATACTTAACTTCTCTTGCCTTACTTAACTGCATACTTATTTGTTCCTTGGGTAGCCAACCGGATGTCTCTCTGGTTAACCTCCCTGCCTTCTCCGTTTTGTTGCTTCCTTCCTTCCTTAACTGTTCAATAAATTACCGAATTTTTCGAAACAGTACAAAGCATGACATGGCATCCATGTTGCCTAACGTAACATAAGTGCGCCTCAGACAAGCTGGCTGTCATTAGGAGAGGTGGGTCTATCTTGTCAAATGATGTGTTTCATTTGACGGAGTCGGTCAGTGACGCCACTTCACGAGATGCCAATGTTTATACACATCATCTGAGAATGAAGAAACACTACGAGAAATCAGCATGTTTATTGGACGCCTTTGAAGATCGGAGATGACGAGTAGCGATGGCAGTGCCACGTGACGTAATGTAATATACTAACCCTCTCAAAAACAATACGCCAAGGATGATGCAAAGTGCTCGTGAAAGATGAGTCCACCTATCGAAACGTCAACCTTCCCTGCCGCAGAAATTTCTAGACAACCGGCCATCATGCAACCGGAATATCAAAATTATGGTTGCAGCCATTGGTTCGCGCCTGTACTTAAGGCGTGTCATAAGATGAGAACACAGAGCAGCATTGAACGCAGTCTTGGTTTATTACAGACTATTTCGTTTTTAATTCCGGACATTTTAGACAACAGTTAATAAAATGAACTGACTATCACGTCCAGGAAGGAAGGGAGGAAGGAAGGAAAGAGACGAAAGGAAGGAAGTGGAGAGATCAACCACAAACACGTCCGGTCAGCCAGATTAGGCTGAGGTAGGGTCGGGCACTTATCCCGAAGGCAGGATAACCGCTGGTAAGTAAAGGTAACTGATTCAATTTCTAGAAAGGCGAACCCGTGAGAGCGAGACAGAAATTATTTGGAAAGATGAGTCTCCAGGTACAACGTGGCAGCTGCAAGCACGGAACCGGGCTGATTGACGGAATATGAAGAGGCTTTTTTTCTGCGGTGCGCGTAATTAGGCTGATGATGATGATGATGATGATGATGATGATGATGATGATGATGATGATGATGATGATGATGATGATGTCGACAATCAATAAAAGGGAGTGAAAAGATGAAAGTGAGAGAGAAAAATAAGAAAGAAATAAAGAAGAAAACGGGCAATAAACGCCCCATCACGTGTTATGTGGTTGCAATATACAGTAGAAGCAGTCAAAGGCGTTCACTCAGGCCCGAAGTCTTCGAGAGATTTTTATAGCCCAATATACTCACTACACTCGTTTCTAACTCACATCAAAGGTGTCGTATTGGAAAACCTTGTGGTGCGTCACGGCAAGCAGCGCGCCTCCGTAGCAGAGAGCAGGCACTCCCATACAAGCCAGCCCGAAGAAAACGGCGTGCTCGGCGAAGATGATGGCGGCGCTCAGCCAGCCCAGCTTGAACGACACGAACAGCAGCGAGTAGGCCGCGTGGAAATACGGAACAACCTGCGAACAAATATGACAAAAATACGGTGTATTTTATATCCAGTATGGGAAACGCCGATATTACAATAAAGGGAGTTGCGACAACCTTGGTAAGTGTTGTTGTCTAGAAAAGCGCCTATAGAATGACAACTACAGTTTTCGCGAATACTCGAAGCATGTGATATGATGCAGAACACGCCGAAAGTGAACTGCAGCTGCAACATCCACAAGCTTAAGTGTTTCAAAGTTACCAGTGTCTCCAAGTCCAAAAGTGTTTTATTGCGTGATAAGCAAAGGCAGTCAGCATTTTCTCTGCACGAAATAACACTCATAGCTCGAACAAGTATATGCTCAGCATATGGTGGAAAGAAGTTTTAGTAATATATGCGATTTTTTTTATTTGTTTGTTAACACACAGTCTTTCTACCGAGGAAAACCTGACGGGATCTCGGCCTAATTTTACCCAGCTAAAAACACTACAGTTTGGAAGCTTTGTGAACTTCGTATAGGTTTGTGAGCTTTAAATGAAGCTGACGCAAAACTCGAAAGTTTATCATTTAAGAAACCTGATGTGGTAAACTTTCGTGACGCTAGCAACGAACGAACAAAAAAAGTTAAGTAAGAGGTCGCAGGTTCGGTCTCTGCCAAAGGAAAGTTGTCTTTTCGTTGATTTTACTACCTTCACATTTATTTCACAATTATTACAAGCAGTTCAAACAGTACAATTATTTTTTCTTTGACCTTTCTTTTTTGGCTTCATTATCTGTTATTTATTTATTAAGGCTGTGGCAATAAGAAAACGAGCCTTAAAAATATCTTCCTTAATTAAAATAAAAAAATATTCATGAATTGTCTTCTAAAAAGAGAAATCGAAGATAGTGATTCAAGTAAAGTGTTATATTGGATACATGTGATAAATGAGCACAACATTACTTGTGCTAAGAGCAGCGAGCTCTTGACAATAAATTGATTGAGCCAACTGATAATTGTGGGCATTTGGGATTGTTGCGGCACCTAGCAAATCAGATCTGAAACACGTGCGTAATTTTTCGCTTTTTTCGTGCGTAAGATCACTTTCAGAGTGCGTGAAATATTGCCCATGCGTGCTCATCTGTACATTCGGCTAGCGAGACCACTTGTGGTTAGAAAAGTGCGCGAATCTATGACGGGTCTCTGAGATCACGTGATGTATTTCATATAGTTTTATTATCCAGATTCAGATCTGAAATGTGAGCGCCGGCAACACAACTGTGAATTCGAGATCACGTGATCTGCTGGCTTAGCCAATGAACCCGATAGGAGTTTTCTGCGGGCGCCGACTACAACAACCACTACTGCTGCTGCAACTTTCTACTTACTAGTAGTACTTACTACTACTACTACTACTACTACTACTACTACTACTACTACTACTACTACTACTACTACTACTACTACTACTACTGCTGCTGCTTACTTCTACTACTAACACTGCTGCTTACTACGAATATTACTACTACTACAACAACTACTACTACTGTGGCAAGACGACCTCCAAGGTTGCCTTAGCGCTACCGCGTTCACATTTACATCTGATCAAACCATACCTGAATTTATACACACTGTGTATCACGTGTAGCCCATACTTCCATTCTTAATACATGCCAAGTGGGAAAATGCTACACGTGACTTATAGAAAAGGTTTTAAATAGCACGGGTGAACCTGATCATCCTAGCATATTCTTGAATAGATTCGGGCATATCACTTAAATGGTAAGCGTCATATTTTAACTCAATATCGTTAAAAAGCTTGTTTAGCAGAAGTTACGGTGATATTGCCCGTTGCTCATTGTGAGCAAAAAGTCAGCATTCTCCGTGAGAGAAAACTTGAAATATATACCTACAAATATAGAAATAATGAAGATTGGTTCATGGGTGAATCGCACACAAGACTTTCGCGTGGTATTGACGTGTGCTACTATAGAGCCACGCCAGCGCTTCAAGGAAAACAAAAACTGCAAATATCATGTCGTGCGATATGTCCTCTTGGGTCATGTACAAAAAGTGCTCAACTGAAAGAGAACGAAACGACAGTGCGCATTTACCTTAATGCTTTGTGCAATGTATGTACCAGACAACTGATCACAATTATCCCAATTACGAATAATCCGAAGGAATTTCAGGTCGGAGATTCAATGTGACTAATATAACTCTGTCCTTCAAAGCGTCATTGAGTCCGTCGTACAAGCTGAAGTAGTTCCCTTTCACATTTTTTTTCAGGGCACCTAACAAAAAGAATCGCAGGATGATTTAAAGTCAGTTTACGACCTGCTGTCAGAACTCGGACAAACCATCACTGCTCCTCATTTGTCGACTTTTAATTTGTGAATGTCATGCTGTCCACAAACGCACAGCTCTATCAACTGGACGGTGCTCTTATAAAGAGTATCTGCTCTCTTTTGCGCATACGGGCAAACGCATGCTCCAATTCAGGGCGAGAACTGTAATCGGATCCTTAAAATCTTGGGCGGAGTTTCATTATGATTTTTAGAGGGCGCGGGCCACCCGACTTGTTCTTCCATATCTCTCTCTCTCTCTCTCTCTCTCTCTCTATATATATATATATATATATATATATATATATATATATATATATATATATATATATATATATATATATATATATATATATATTCTAGTAGATCCTCCGTGAGTGGTCACAACGTGGTTTATTTCGACGTTTCGGCCTAGAGTCTGGCCTTCATCAGTCTTCATCAGCCTTCATCAGCCTTCATCAGCCTTCATCAGCCTGGCCTGATGAAGGCCAGACTCTAGGCCGAAACGTCGAAATAAACCACGTTGTGACCGCTCACGGAGGATCTACTAGACTATATGCAACGCTACGGCCACTCAACCACCATGCCTGCCTATATATACATATATATATATATATATATATATATATATATATATATATATATATATATATATATATATGTGTGTGTGTGTGTGTGTGTGTGTGTGTGTGTGTGTGTGTGTGTGTGTGTGTGTGTGTGTGTGTGTGTGTGTGTGTGTGTGTGTGTGTGTGTGTGTAACAAATATGCCAAGGAAAGTATAGAGGCAGTCATGACACTGAATTGTAATGTAAATATAAAGAAAGAAAAGTGAGTGATCACTTTTCTTTCTTCATATTTTTCAAGAAAAGTGAGTGCCCACGGCAAGTGAATGATCACTTGCCGTGGGCAGGAACGTGGGAAACGCAAGTCCTTCAGTATACACTTCTTTCCCTTGTATATATATATATATATATATATATATATATATATATATATATATATATATATATATATATATATATATATATATAAGGGAAAGAACTGTATACCTAAGGGCTCTATTTCCGTGTTTAACACAATAATAATGAGATTTAACAGACAGTAATGCCAAGGAATGTACAGGGAAAGTTATTAGAACCAATAGAATGTAAATAAGAAGAAAGAAAAAAGAAAAGTGGATGAAAAAATAACCAGCCGTGAGCAGGAATCGAACCTACGACCTTCGAATAACGCGTTCGATGCTCTAACCACTGAGCTATCACAGCGGCCTTCCCTCTATCCACTTTTTTGGGCTTATATGTGAATTTAGAAGTAGGAGCGACAGTCAGCGCCATCTATAAGCCAAAGGACGAGTGTGAGAACACTCTTATTCGCATGTTTGGCGTCACGTAGCACGTGAACTTATTATGAGCGGGCAGCTGAATAAATGTCCCTCTTATACAACCTAAACACACGAAGTCTGCCAGTACGAGACCCTCGTTCAATGAAATAAGGGAAAGAAGTGTATACCTAAGGGCTCTATTTCCGTGTTTTAACACAATAATAATGAGATCTAACAGACAGTAATGCCAAGGAATGTACAGAGAAGTTATTAGAACCAATAGAATGTAAATAAGAAGAAAGAAGAAAGAAAAGTGGATGAAAAAATAACCAGCCGTGAGCAGGAATCAAACCTACGACCTTCGAATAACGCGTTCGATGCTCTAACCACTGAGCTATCACAGCGGCCTTCCCTTCATCCACTTTTTTGGGCTTATATGTCAATTTAGAAGTAGGAGCGACAGTCAGCGCCATCTATAAGCCAAAGGACGAGTGTGAAAACACTCTTATTCGCATGTTTGGCGTCACGTAGCACGTGAACCTATTATGAGCGGGCAGCTGAATAAATGTCCCTCTTATACAACCTAAACACACCAAGTCTGCCAGTACGAGACCCTCGTTCAATGAAATAAGGGAAAGAAGTGTATACCTAAGGGCTCTATTTCCGTGTTTTAACACAATATTAATGAGATCTAACAGACAGTAATGCCAAGGAATGTACAGGGGAAGTTATTAGAACCAATAGAATGTAAATAAGAAGAAAGAAGAAAGAAAAGTGGATGAAAAAATAACCAGCCGTGAGCAGGAATCAAACATACGACCTTCGAATAACGCGTTCGATGCTCTAACCACTGAGCTATCACAGCGGCCTTCCCTCCATCCACTTTTTTGGGCTTATATGTGAATTTAAAAGTAGGAGCGACAGTCAGCGCCATCTATAAGCCAAAGGACGAGTGTGAAAACACTCTTATTCACATGTTTGGCGTCACGTAGCACGTGAACTTATTATGAGCGGGCAGCTGAATAAATGTCCCTCTTATACAACCTAAACACACCAAGTCTGCCAGTACGAGACCCTCGTTCAATGAAATAAGGGAAAGAAGTGTATACCTAAGTATATATATATATATATATATATATATATATATATATATATATATATATATATATATATATATATATATATATATATATATATATTGACACGTGTTTATATGAAAAAGAATAAAATAGAAATGTTTTGTAGATTCCAGCTAGTGGGTCAGGTGGTTTTTTGGGACGACAACGAAGCAGGCATCTTGCTGTACAGACGCCTTCTTTCTTGCTCATTGGCCACGGTTTCACACACCTCAGATAATGTTTGTACAAAAAAATCTACAAAGTATAAATGTGAACATTAGAAATGTAATTGAGACTAATGACTCGAATTGTCATGTTATTATTGAGTATGATGATATATTCCCCCAAAACGCCAAATTACAATCCCTCAAATTTTTAAATAACATATTATTAGATTACTTGGAGCATGCAAAAACTAAAAATATAATAGCCACAGATGCTTCCGTAAATAATCAAAAGGCAGGTGTAGGCATTGCGTCTGATTTGCTTGACTGGTCCTTTTCAGTCAGACTGCCTGATTTTACTCCAGTTTTTGAAGCGGAGCTCTTGGCGATTATTTTAGCTCTTCGAAAACTTCCATCAAATCAAAACAACGCAGTAATAATGACGGATTCTCTTTCAGTTTGTGCAGCTCTGACGGCTTCAGAGAACTCTCGAATCCTAAGCACATTCAAAACATTAGTACCCCCCGCAGTTGAGACTCCTGAGATTACTATGGGTTCCGGGACACTGTGGATTAAGATTAAATGAATTGGCCGATTCCTTAGCACGAGCCGCACTTGATGGGCCAGTTTTGTCCATACTGCCAGATGTTGAACATATCACGGCAATAAGATATCGAAAATCAGCAATCTCCACTGATACGATAGAAAAAGTAATTACACGGACAGACTATAACCACCTCATGTTTCCATGGCAACACCACTGGAGTCAGTCCAGAAAGCTCGAAGTCTTAATTACTAAATTTCGATGTCGTGTCCCCCCTCTAAACCTGTATCTACACAGAGCTGGTCAGACAACATCACCCCTCTGCGCATTCTGCGGAGAAATGGAATCACTAGATAATTATTTTTTGTATTGTCGCCGCTACGAGATACTTAGAAAAAGGTTACTAGTTATGCAATTTCGGAAAATAGGCCTTAGATTAACGGTGGAAACGGCGCTAAGCTTTGGCGCCTCAGCTTTGGGACATTGCCACAGGGATGTTTTCAATGCCGTTTGCAATTATATTCAGGCAACCAAGCGTATACCATTGTGATCTTCAATCAAAAAAAAATTATTTATTACTCCCCAGGGCAGAGTGAAGTGAACGCAGCTGAGTGCTAATCATAACACCTCAAATCTCAAAATTGCTCAAATTGATTCTTTTTTTTTCGTTTGCTCTTTTTATGTTGTTTTTATTTTTACATTAATCTCATTATAATACCTATTCATTAAACATTGTTAAAATGATTACAGAAAAACTGCACTACACTTTCTTGGCCAATCCCCCTGAGTGGGTATGAGCCAGCCTCCCAGGGAAACAAAACAAAACAAAACAAAGCTGTACAGCTGATCATGAATACGCTCTTTTCGCTGCCGTACGCTGCTGTCATCTTTTGTTCACGTTGCACTGCGACACTGGTGGAGGTGCTGGGCCGCGACGCTGCCCTATGCTTCACACTCCTAGTGGGAGCCGTTCATCTAGCCCGGACGTACCTACTGCAATCCCTGTTCATCGATTCAGTCGTCGGCTGCGAGGTGTTCCTCCAGACTGCAACCCCTCGCAGAAAACCTCTACCATACATCTAGAAATGGCTAACACCAGCCCCCAGCGTGTACTTCTCGGCACCAGTCCTCCCGCTCCATCCCAGGTAACGTTCTTTCAATCGCTGGAGCCTAAACGCTTTGGTGGTGGCGCACACGAAGATGTAAAAGACTGGTTAGACCACTTTGACCGTGTAGCGAAGATCAACCAGTGGTCTTCTCAGGAAAAGCTCGGCCGGGCCTACTTCTATCTCGATGACAGCACTCTTACTTTGTACGAAAACATAGAAGACAACCTGTCCACATGAACCGATTTTCGCCAGAAGATGGTTGAAACTTCTGCGAATGTCGACAGACGTGACCGCACCCACTAACTACTAGAGCTAAGGGTCCAAAAACCCAATGAAACGGTCGCCATGTTCGCCGAAGACTTGACACGTTTATTTCGGAGGGCTGACCCGCAGATTACCGATGATAGGAAGTTGCGCTACCTCATGCGTGGCGTGAAAGAGCAGCTGTTCGCCGGACTTCTGCGCAACCCGCCAAGCACTGTAGAGAACTTCATCAAAGAAGCGTTGGCTATCGAGCGGGCCTTTCACCAACGCTGCCGACAATATGACAGCTTGTGCAGCAGCCCCCAAATTCAGACCACCGCTGTGACGTTTGACAGTCATAGCTCCTTACGTGACATGATTAGAGAGATTGTTCGTGATGAACTTCAAAGGCTGCGGACTCCGGTAGTGGATACACCCATGGCATCTGTCGCTCAAGTCGTCCGTGACGAAATCCGCCAAGCATTCTCGACAGCTGATCCTGCCCCCGAACAATGTTCCATGACGTACGCCGCCGCCCTTCGAAGCTCCCCACCCGCTCCGCCTTCATACTACCCCCCCACCTGCAACTGTTCCTTGGTCACCACCACAGGGGGAGACATCGTGGCGCCCATCCATCCAGCCCCCATACGACCAGTCGTCTTCTGGCTTGACATGGCCTTCGTCGCGTGAGGAGTCATCACGGCAACCACAGCTTCGCCGAACAGACACCTTGCGCACTGTCGACAGGCGTCCACTCTGTTTCAACTGCGGAGGTGTAGGCCACATAGCCCGCTATTGCTGGCACCGCGCCGATCCGTCTCGCCCTCTCAGGCCATGGTTTGACATTCGACATGCCAATGACTACGTATCCCGCCATGGCGATGTCGGTTCTCAAGAACCTCCGGTACCTCGACCCCCATTTGACGGCCGCCGTAACAATGATGACGAGACTATAACTGATTACGAGCCGGTCTTCCGACATCGACGACGCTCTCCTTCTCCTGCCCAGTCACCTTTGTTGCAGCGCCGCACTTTTGCCGACACCAGAGGAGCGAGGTCACCCAGCCCACACCGGGGAAACTGAAGGCGGCGACCTCAGGGGGTGAGGTTGCAGGCTGTCAAGACGAAGAAAAAAAATTCCGCCATATCCACGAAGTGAATTATGATGAGTGGGCGAAGCTCCGGAGGTAAACCTGGTAAACCATGAATCCTCTGTACATTTTGCCCACTCGATTTTATTACATCGCTCCCCCTAGCGTACGTCGCCGCACTAAATCGAACGATTGCCTTCAACCAATGACACGCGCCATATGTGACATCATTCCTATTTTATAAGATCTCGCGTCTTTCATCAACTACAAGTACCGCTTTCTAGTTTATTGATTGATATGTGGGGTTTAACGTCCCAAAACCACTACATGATTATGAGAGACGCCGTAGTGGAGGGCTCCGGAAATTTAGACCACCTGGGGTTCTTTAACGTGCACCCAAATCTGAGCACACGGGCCTACAACATTTCCGCCTCCATCGGAAACGCTTTCTAGTTTATAACATCTTGCATCTTTTCATCATCAGCTACAAGTACCACCATCTAGTAAACACTACAAGAACTAAACGAGAGGTGGCTACATACAGGAGACGGTACCGCCATCTAGTGAACACTGCAAGAACTAAACTAGAGGTGGCTACATACAGGGGACGGTACCGCCATCCAGTGAACACTGCAAGAACTAAACTAGAGGTGGCTACATACAGGCTACAGGGGACGCACCGCCCACGCCCTAAGGAGCTTCGCCCCTAAAAAAGCCCCCATTACTCCCACCTCAGGACGCTGCGAAGCCGACAAGACGTAATACCGACGAAACTGTGACCCCAGGCCTTACCGTTCTTGTGGATGGACAGCAAGTCAAAGCTTTAGTCGACACCGCGGCTGACTTCTCTATTATCAGTGAGGACCTTGCCGTACGCCTCAAGAAAGTAAAGACAGCGTGAACGAGACCTCACTTAAGGACGGCAGGCGGCCAATTATTGATGCCTGTCGGAATGTGCACAGCAAGGCTCGACATCGGTGGCTCTACGTTCGTGGCAACGTTCATCGTTCTCGCTTCATGCAGTAAAGACCTCATTATCGGAATGAATTTTTTGACAGAACATGGCGCCGTCATCAACATCCCTGACAGTGTCATTACGTTTCGCGGCAACAGCCATACTTTAGTCGATTGTTCAGAGCCGAGACATACGTTTTGTTCAGGGCCTTTGCGTCTGACGGATGACGATGTGGTCGTCCCGCCACGATTGTGTACGCTTGTTTCGGTGGCAGGGGATGAGCCGTTTGACGGCGACGGTATTGCTGTTCAAATAAGCTCGCTGATGTTTAGCCACGGTATTTCAGTTGCTTGAGGTCTAGTCCCTGTCACTGCTGGACGCACAAACTTGCTGCTCACTAACTTCAGTACTGAGCGCCGACATCTCCTGAAGGGTACAGCCGTTGCTTACTTTGACACTACTGAAGAAATCCAAGGCAGTTTATCGGCCCTAGACGAAGCACTTCAAGAAAAATCAGCACCTAATCTTGACGTTGGCACTACGTTGTCAAGGGACGAACGAACGAGACTTCTTGAGCTGCTAGCTGAATTCCAGGACTGCTTTTCATCGATATCACGGGTCGGTCGAACGCCGCTAACAAAGCATCGAATAATTACCCACGACGCAGCAAGTCCTATACACCAGGATCCTTATCGTGTAGCTCCAAAGTAACGGGGAGTGATACAGCAACAAGTCGCTAAAATGCTTGAAGATGATGTGATTCAGCCATCACAGAGCCCGTGGGCATCGCCTGTAGTATTAGTTAAGAAAAAGGACGGTACCCTGCGTTTTTGCGTGGATTACAGGAAGCTGAATCAAGTGACTAAAAAAGATGTGTATCCGCTTCCACGTATTGATGACTCCCTCGATAGGCTTTGAAACGCTCGCTACTTTTCTTCAATGGACCTCAGAAGTGGATATTGCAGATCGAGGTAGACCCAAGAGATCAGGAAAAAACCGCTTTTGTGACGCCGGATGGTTTATATGAATTTAAAGTTCTACCCTTCGGTCTGCGCTCAGCGCCCGCTACTTTTCAAAGGCTCATGGACACTGTACTTTCAGGGTTAAGATGGAAGACCTGTTTAGTTTATCTAGACGACGTCATAGTGTTTTCCCCGACTTTTGACGAGCATCTCAAGAGGCTAGAAGTTGTTTTACGAGCCATACGCTCCGCAGGCCTCACAGTGAAACCAGAGAAATGCCACTTTTGTTTTGAAGAACTGCTGTTTCTTGGTCATGTCGTCAGCTGCACCGGCGTTTGGCCTGATCCCGAAAAAACTTGCGGCCGTGGCACACTTCCCAGTACCGTTCGATAAGAAAGCTGTCAGGCGCTTTCTGGGCCTATGCCCCTACTATCGCTGGTTCATCGCCGACTTCGCACGGATTGCGTCGCCGTTAAATCGCCTCGCTAGAGACGACGCTACCTTTGAGTGGAACCACGAACAGCAAGCAGCGTTTAATGACCTCCGCCAACGTCTTCAAACACCTTCAGTGCTTGCTCACTTCGACGAGCAAGCGCCAACAATGCTTCACACTGACGCAAGCAATGTAGGCCTCGGAGCTGTGCTTGTGCAGTGGCAAGAAGAAACGGAACGAGTGATCGCCTACGCAAGCAGGAGGCTAACACGCACTGAGGCAAATTATTCAACAACTGAGAAAAAATGCCTCGCCTTGGTCTGGGCAGTTATGAAATTTCGCCTGTATTTGTAGGGCCGCCCTTTCAAAGTTGTAAGTGACCATCATTCACTCTGTTGGTTGACTAATTTAAGAAACTTCAACCGGCCGATTAGCACGGTGGAGTCTGAACTTACAAGAGTTTGATATGACGGTCATACACAAGTCTAGGAAGCGCCAAACGGACGCCAACTGCCTGTCTCGATCACCAGTACAGTCAGCTTCTCTTCTGACGACGACGATATGGCCTTCCTTGGTGTTCTCGACGCGGCCACGATTGCCCAACAACAACAACGAAGTAACCCTGAATTGCTTGATTTGATTAATTACGTGGACGGGCCGTTCTTCGAGGGCACCTAGAGTCTGCAAGGACATTATCGTCGTTTCGCTTACGCAATGGCGTCCTCTACAAAAGAAACTTTTCATCCATCGCAGCTCCCTATTTGCTCGATATTCCTGCACCCCTTCGAACTGAAGTGCTCCAAGCATGTCACAATGAGCCGACGTCTGGCCATTTAGGCTACACTCGCACATTGGCAAGAGTACAGCAGGGATACTACTGGCCACGACTCACAACAGCCGTCAAGCACCACATTCACACTTGCATCGATTGCCAGCGACGCAAGTCACCTCCAAAGAGACCCGCCGGTCAGCTGCAACCAGTTCAGGTTCCACGTACACCGTTTGAACAGATAGGAATGGATATTTTGGGACCCCTTCCTACTTCTACTGCAGCAAATCGCTGGGTTATAGTCGCAACAGACTACCTAATCAGGTACGCCGAAACAAAAGCTATCCAAAAGATCACCGCAGTGGAAGTGGCGAGATTTTTCATAGAAATATTGTGCTATGCCACGGTGCCCCGAGTATCGTGATCACAGACCGCGGAACAGCATTTACGGCAGCTCTTTTAGACCACGTCCTGATGCTTAGTTGAACGACTCACCGTAAGACCACTGCGTACCACCGGCAAATGAATGGACTAACGGAGCGCCTCAACAAGACAATTGAAGACATGCTGTCGATGTACGTGGATGTCTAACATAAGAATTGGGACGAAATTTTACCCTATATCACGTTCGCATACAATACGGCTAAACAAGACACGACTCGCATGACTCCATTCAGCTTGGTTCACGGACGGGAGGTATGGACTATGCTGGATGCTATGTTGCCCCATGAATGGGACGCTACCGACACAGGCGCTGACGTGTTTACTGAACACGTGGAAGAAGCTAGGCAGCTCACCCGCTTACGGATCCACCAGCGACAAGACTACGACGCAGGCCGCTACAGTGCTCGCCATAGAACTGTAACGTACAAAATCGGTGACAGAATGTGGGTTTGGACACCCGTACGAAAACGTGGACTGTCCGTGAAGCTGCTAAGGCGATATTTCGGGCCATACCAAGTATCGCGCCAGCTAAGTGACGTCACCTACGAGGTCGTCTCCGACAGTCTCCAATGGCCGAGGCGTCGCCAGCACCAGCCTGAACTTGTTCATGTAGTGCGTATGAAGCCGTATGTGAGTGACTGACTTCACGTTAAAAAAATACTGTGGGTCTGAATCAGCATCGGGGCGATGCTCTAATACGGAGGGGCAAGTGACACGTGTTTACATAAAAAGAACGAAGATAGGAATGTTTTGTAGATTCCAGCTAGTGGGTCAGGTGGTTTTTCAGGACGACAACGAAGCAGGCATTCTGCTGTACAGCTGATCCTGAATACACTCTTTTCGCTGCCGTACGCTGCTGGCATCTTTTGTTCGCGTTGCACTGCGCGACAATATATATATACATATATATATATATATATATATATATATATATATATATATATATATATATATATATATATATATATATATATATATATATATATATACGCAGCCGCCACAGCCGCCGCAGCCGGGATTTGAACCCTTGCCTAAAGAGTGCTTCAAACTTTGGGCACACAAGCGAAACTATGTCACGCAAAGTGTTTTATATAATATTACTGGTTCGAGTGATTCTTACGAAGCAACTTTTTATCACTCTCAAGACGCTACTCATCTGGTCTATGATAGTTTATTCATTTGTATTTTAAATTGTTTGCTTGCTTTGGCGAAAAATTGCAACATGCTCTGCGTTTAGCTTTCTTTTACAAAAAAAAGAAATGAAAAATTGCTTTGCCTGTAATTTGTTTATGATTTCAGCTTTATAAGGTCCTATATTAAGTGAATAAATACTTTGGGAGCAAAGAAAGAAAATATATTGCCAGAATATTGTGTCCATGTTTGGAAAAAAAAACAGCATTTTATCTCATATTGCGACTCAAGTTTCGCAATGTAGTGGTCCAAGTAAACATATGGCATCTATATTGTTGCATATTAGAGGCTGTCGCAATGAGTGTGCCAAAGAAAATGATCGGAATAACAAACATGCCAGACACTTGCTGTTCTCAACCGTTGGCACCGCTTGGGCGAGCCCCCGACCGATGATTGAGTGTAGCAGCAGCCAAGGCCAGGCAGCGAGGATGAACTGTCTCGTTTCACTCCACTCTTTATCAGAGAGGTCCTGCGTGAGGTGAAAGCAAGTTCGTCAAGGTACCTGGAATCGTTTACGTAGGTAACGCTAATAAAGTGGGAAAATGGTATCCCACGGAGTCCCTTCAATGGTGAAACGATTTTCTTCACACGAAAAAAGAGTGCTCAGACGGAACGTTACTCAACTCGCGACAAACAAACGTACCTCCCACAGTGTGATCCAGTCGTTCGACATACAGGAAGCTGCATGTAACTGTACACAACTCTATACTGACTTTCGGGTAACACGACAACGACAACAGGTTATAGTCTACTAGAGATGGCATGGTCGATAAGACCCATAACCTGTAGGCTTTGTGTTAAATATTAAAATGTAATGTACAACCCTTATCTGCCGCAGTGTAACCATAAGTTGCGTACGTAATATAAGAGAAAACATGTTTGTCTTCTTCATCTTCATCTAAACAGGGACGAGAACTTCTGAATTCAGCAAGTCACGTGGGTAGAAAACTTTTCGCTAAACCTTGACTTCTTTGCCATGAGCAGCCAAAGCATGAGCTTCGTGGGAAGCTCTTCAAGTCCATCCTAGAAATGTTTCCCCCACCTCATTCATCCCCCCCCCTTAACACCTAAACTTGATGGCGTGTCACAACGAACCGTATGGAAGAACAGCGCAAAATACAGCACAGTGAAACGTAAAGAAAGACACAACACCATCTTGTATTCTACGCTGTTCTGTTATTATGTTCACAAAACTAACTAGCCCACCTGTACAATAGACCTCTACCGAGCTGGACTGCGTGGGACTGCCATGTAGTACCTTGCACAGGAGTGCCCAAGCTAGCCGCCGACTATTCATCCGCACATCCATCATAGCCCAGTCTTGCTCATAAGTACCCACCACTGTCACCTCTCTGCAGAGGTCAGGGGCTAGGCTGAAAGGTTTTTCGGGAGAAGTGGAGAGGGGGGCACCACTCGAAAGGATCATTTTGAATTCGAAGCATTTCTTAGCGAACTTCGGCGATTTTGACCGGATATATCTATCTAGCCGCCTACAACTTTGAGCTCTCTCTGACCATTTCGATAATCGGATCATACCAAATTTGGTATGACTTAACATAAATGGATTACGACCATAAGTGGTTCGTCATAACATGAAAATCATGGCGTTTGTGTCATGAATGCCACGATTTACGTGGTATTGCCTTGCTGCTCCTGCGGCGGTATCGTTGCAATGACACATTGCAAAATAGGTATAGTATGCTTGACTGCATGGCTGTCATAAGTGACAGGCCCTAACGCGGCATTCATGACGTGCATGTCATGCAAGTTATGACCACAACAAAAACCTCATGGTGAGCTCATGGCCGTTTCGCTAACTTCAGGTATAATGTATTTGGTGTTACGTTGTTAAGTGACGTAAATGGATCTCAAAGGTACATGACTGATGTAAACATAATTATCATGACGTGCATGTCATGACAACTTGACTGCATGCCGCGCTCATGACGCACTCGCGGCCGTTTCGCTTGCGTCACATACACCAAACATAATATTAAGAGGCGTGAATGGTCGACGAAGGTAAATGACACGTCGAAACATGATAGTTATGATATGCATGTCATGTAAAGTGTAACTACATGGTACGCTCATAGCGTGCTCACGACCATTTCGCTAGCTTTGCGTACACCGAATTTGATGTTACGTGACGTTAATGGATGATGAAGGTATATTACTGGTGCAAACATGATGATCACGACATGCGTGTGAAGTAAGAACATGAGTATACCTACTACGCTCATGATGTGCTCGCGGCCGTTTCGCTAGCTTCTAATATACCTAACTTGGTGTTACGTGACGTGAATGGATGGCGAAGGTACATCACTGGTGCAAACATGATAATCATGACATCCGTGTCATGTAAGGGCATGACTACATGTTACGCTCATGGCAAGCTCGCGAGCGTTTTGCTAGCTTCACATATACAAAATTCGGAATTACGGTCGCTTGAATAGGCGACGAAGGTAAATGACAATTTTATACAGTAATATTCAAGACATTCTTGTCATGTAAATTATGACTACGTGCTACGCTCACAGCCCGCTCGCGGGCGTTTCGCAAGTTTCACATATAACGAGTTTGGTATTAGGTGACGTGAATGGATGACGAACACAATCGCTAGATGCAAACATGATAAGCGTCACATGGAAGTCATGTAGGGCTTAATTCATTTCCGCCTAGTAACGTAAAGCTGATCTTAAAGTAACATTTGAACATTTCTTATTCACTCTCCGCATATCATCAATTCCCACTGTATGTGGGATAAGCCAATTTTTTTTTCGCTCTCTATGCCATGGCGACCAAAATTTTTAAGGGTGGGAGCATGGGCCGATGCGCCACCTTAGGAATAAACTAATGGCAGTGGCCCACGACTTCCTATAGTGAGGACTAGTTGAAAGAAGCCCGTCGGATGCTGGTGGGCATGCCCAAATGAAAAATTAATGTTCGTAATGGAGATTTCCACTCACACGATGAGGCTTATGCACTGTAGAGACTCGCTCTTACATAATAATTAAATTTTGGCATGAGATCAAGAAATGGAGTGAAGCTGTCAGACTGACGTTGGTATATCCGAGATCTGCGTTGTGTGCTACATTACGGTCAGATCCGCTGGATATATATGAGGAACGGATGCTTGCGCTGTAATGAGTGCCAAGAGTTTCTTTTACAGCCCGCTGCCAACGCCCATGCGGTCATGTTCGTATTCGGAAGTCGCGTTGCTTCAGAATTACATATAGCGTTTTCTTTGTCAGTGTCTCTGTCGTACATTACATTACCCTTGGGTGATTCCACGAGAGATCGACACGGGTCCAAAAGTTGATATTTTAGATTTCATTGAATATTTTATATTTCGTGCACCTCTTATCAGGTAGCCTGAAAGTCAACTTCGTTTTATGATGAACGGCATAACTTACGAGAAAAAAATATCAAAATTCACCAACACGGAGGCACCAATTTCATCACCTGTCATTTTCGAAAATAGCAGATGCTATAGAAAGACAAACTTTTTTGTTTCAAGGAAGATTTTTGTACCTGAAGTGCGTGTCTAATGAAGAATGAATTCATGCGGTTTCAAGTTTGTATACCTTAAGAAAAGAGCTTTTAAAAATGTCTAATTTTGCGACAGTTTAAAATAAGCTACGCATTCCCCTTTTTTTTTCCTCCGAAAGTAGTGCACGCAACGTTTTCAAACTTGGCACGTTTTAAGGATATAGTGTGTTAATTGGGTGCATAAATAATTGCTGCCGTAGGGCAAATGTAAATTTTTATATATTGCCGCAAAATTCTCATATTGGCAAAAGTGTACTCCACTGAAATTTGAATAATAAAAAAACACAGCTTCATTTTTCTTTTAAATCTCGTAAATAGACAACCTAAGGCCATCATACAGTAATATAGAAAACCATGTTGCATTATTTTGTTTTTAGCGGAATATTCGTGGTACCAATCAGAGCTTTTCGATAATATGCTGATAATTTGAGAAATCCAGAAATCGAAACGGAAAAGCGGCAATGAGCTTCAAACGCGAGTAAACGTGACCGCATTTCGGGAAGAAAGGCTGTTTTAGCAGATAGGAGTAACTATTTTGAACACGATATTCTACAGTATCTGAATTCACTCTTATACGCAGAGCACTGAGACTTCTAATATGTGGTGCCTCTCCATTACTGACACACAGATGGAGCTGCTGTGACGGCCATGTGTTTGCAACACGTTGGGTAAGAGAATTGAATGTTGAATGAGTTCATAAACGATTCATAACATTTTTTTATCACTTGGGGCACGCAGACTGCCGCATTAGACTGAAGAACACGCTTTAGGGCAAGTTGTCATCCGTCATCTGCTCTACAGATGAATTGCTGTGCGCCGCATCTCGGGGACAATGCTTTAGATCATATGGTTCAAATAGCGACAAAGATTACGCCTCCCGTAATTTTATCGAAAAAAACATTGTGAAATTCAATTTACCGTACTATACTTCAGTTTTGCATTCGCACTGTGGATACTTGCGCACGCTGTTTTACGTCTGCTCTCATTAAAGGTGAGAGACATAGGAACAGACGACAGATAGATCACTTTCGTGCTGCTGGTTTCACGCATAGTTGCATTGTCAGTAATTTGAGCCTCAAGGAGCGTGGCGATGGCTGACCACTTCAGCCGGGATAGAGTTTTTTGTTCAGATTACCTCATGTTGCATAAAAAGAAAATACCTTATCAAAGAAACTTCCGCAAGGTCGAAGACATCGGCCTGTTTCCCCTCCCTAAGCTTTTGCCGAAAGCTGCCCGCCATACACATAACAACAACCATGTCTGCGAGAACTGCTTCAGACCCCTCAGAGATATGCTGTCTTCGTCTAATGGCTTCTCTGCTGAAACAGCTGATGAGTTTTTGCCGGAAGAAGAAAAAGGCAGAACTCAAGAGCGGTGCGTGAACACGCCCGAAGCATTGTCACATATGCGACTGGAAAAGCTGCATGCGCAAAATAGCAAAGTTCATGCCGAGCGCAGACAACTTAGCAGCAATTCACAGTAACCGTGAAATGCCACCGTAACATGTGAAACCGCCACTTTCAACCATCGGATTTAAAATGCAGTGTGTGTGCCCAGTGGTTCAATAACTTCAAGCAAGCCTATGAAGCGTGTTCTTGGTATCAAGAGCGCATGCGTTTGTTGACACTGTTGCCGACCGATATAGAGCGCCGAAAACTCCAAGCACTTATACCAAACTTGTCGGCTTACATGATACACAGATCCCGACGCTGGTGCGCAAAACACGGGATATGGTTACCACCAAATGCGGTAAAAAGGACACGGCTGAACCCAATAGACGTCCAGGCAGCTATGGCTTACAACTCCAAAGATGAGTATAGATTCTCTTGGCAGAGTCCCAACCAAAAAGATGTAGTATCTGTTATCATTGGCGGAAAAAAGGAGCATGTTTCGAAAAGGTTTATGACCCGTTCGGTGCGAGAGGCATACCGTCACTTTAGGGAAGCTAATCTGAACACGTCTTTTGGGCTCTCAAAGTTTTATTCACTGAGGCCGAAGTGGGTTCTTTTTGCACCACACCAAGAAGTGTGCCTTTGTATATACTGGGCTAATGCCACGGAGTGTGTTTCTGCCCTACCAGACGTCACCGATGGTGCCTACACGGCGGACTTCTTGAAAGAACTTTGTCTTTGCAGCTCCCCTACAAGTTATTGTTTTTAGGCCATTGTGAATATTGTGCTAAGGAGGACGCTCTGACAGCCACATGTTTAGGAGTCCCTGACGATATTGCTACGTGCCAGTGCATGGAGCTGAAGAAGACGAAGCAGATAGACTGGCACGAGCTAATTTGTGTGGCTGGCGCTGCTCACCTAATCGGCTGTAAATACATCGGTGATCAGTGACTACCCGTCTGAGTCAGTCTCCTTCCCGTAACATATTTGGTGGAGGTGTGCGATCCCCGTCCTCGCCACGGAACTCCGAAGCGGACGCTCCCTCGCGGCTTACAACAAGACCACTCAAGACTCGGCTACATCCTCTCCGGTCGCTTCCCCTTCTGCCCGACCTGTCAACCCAGCGCCCGCAACAACTTTCGTGACGCTTCCCGCGCTCAAAGACCCCGGCGTGTTCTCGGGCAGCGAGGGTTCCGACGTCGACCAGTGGCTACGCCTCTACGAACACGTCAGCGCCACTTACAGTTGGGATCCCACTCTTATGCTCGCAAACGTCATCTTTTATCTCGACGGAACCCCTCGTGTTTGGTTTGATAACCACGAGCATGACATAACAAGCTGGGACAGCTTCAAGGCAAAGATCCGTGAGCTTTTTGGCAACATCTCTGACCGTCGTGATGCTACGTGCCAGTGCATGGAGGTGAAGAAGGCGAAGCAGATAGACTGGTACGAGCTAATCTGTGTGGCTGGCGCTGCTCGCCTAACCGGCTGTAAATACATCGACGATCGCTTCCAACTTAACGCCGCAGCAGACTGATGAGCTCCACCGGGTTCTGCTGTCCTACATCGACGTTTTTGACATCAGCGGCCGTTCGTTGGGGAAAGCTACCGGTATGACCCACCGCATAAACACTGGTAATGATCATCCTATTCATAAGCGTCCATATCAGGTGTCGGCGGCCGAGAGCCACATCATCCAAAATGAGGTCGACAAAATGCTCGCCAAGGACATCATTGAGCCATCTTGCAGTCTTTGGGCTTCTCCTGTAGTGCTAGTCCGCAAGAAAGACGGTGCATGGCGTTTCTGTGCGGATTATCGACACCTAAACAAAATTACCAAAAAAGACGTCTACCCTCTGCAACGAATAGATGATGCCACTAGTTTTCCTCCGTAGACCTTCGTTCCGGCTACTGGCAGATAAAGGTAGATGAAATGGACCGTAAAAAGACGGCATTCATCACCCCCGATGGCCTATATCAGTTCAAGGTCATGCCCTTCGGCCTTTGTAACGCTCCAGCCACCTTCGAACGAATGATGGACTCCCTGCTCAGAGCATTCAAATGATCCACCTGTTTGAGCTACTTGGACGACGTCATCGTCTTTTCACTAACATTTGAAACTCACATAGAGCGCCTCTCAGCCATCCTGGGAATCTTCGGTCGCGCTGGCCTGCAGCTCAACTCGTCCAAATGTCACTTTGGACGCCATCAAATCACAGTGCTTGGCCATTTAGTAGACGCCAACGGTGTACAACCAGACCCGGCAAAAATCAGTGCCGTCAAAAATTTTTCTGTACCATGATCTGCGAAGGATGTACGCAGCTTTATCGGACTATGCTCCTACTTCCGACGCTTCGTGAAAAATTTTGCGCACATAGCGAGGCCGCTTACGCAGCTCCTCAAGAAAGAAGTCCCGTTTTCATGGGGCTCCGAAGAGGCTTCTGCGCTCTCGACCCTCATCGCTCTTCTCACTACCCCTCCGATTCTGGCACACTTCAACCCTGCCGCCCCTACGGAAATCCGTACAGATGCAAATGGGCATAGCATTGGTGCAGCGCTGGCTCAGAAACAACATGGCCATGATTGCGTTATTGCATATGCCAGCCGCTTCCTATCCGCCCCTGAACGTAACTATTCGATAACAGAGCATGAGTGCTTGGCTCTTGTATGGGCGGTGGCGAAATTTTGACCTTATCTATATGGACGCCCATTTTCGGTAGTTACCGACCACCACGCACTCTGCTGGCTGAACTCTCTGAAAGATCCATCAGGCCGCCTTGGTCGCTGGGCTTTGCGCCTGCAAGATTTTTCCTATTCGGTGGTCTACAAATCTGGCCACCTACACCGTGATGCCGATTGCCTCCCCCGGTACCCTTTCGACGATCCTGAGGACACTGACGAGCCCACGGAGAACTCTATCTTGGTAGTGTCCGACTTCCTTAATATTGGGGAAGAACAGAAGCGTGATCCAGAGCTGCTTGACATCATCAGCCGTATGGAATCCTCCACAAATGATGCTTCCGTCTGCTACTTTGTCATTCAAAACGGTGTGCTATACCGTCGCCATTCCCGACTAGACGGGCCCGACCTTCTCATTGTTGTGCCTAAGCATTTTCGCCGCTGTGTTCTCACCGAACTTCACGACGCTCCCACGGCTGGACACCTTGGCGTATCCCGCACGTACGAGCGCGTCCGGCGCCGTTTTTTCTGGCCAGGCCTTGCTCGTTCGGTACGCCGATACGTCGCCACATGTGACCTATGCCAACGTCGTAAGACACCGTCGCTGCTACCCGCTGGACATCTTCAACCAATGGACAAACCCGCGGAACCATTTCACCGTGTTGGGTTAGAGCTGCTTGGTCCTTTTCCCACATCAACATTGGGAAACAAATGTATAGCCGTTATCACAGACTACGCTACACGCTACGCTATTACGCGAGCTCTACCGACCAGCTGTGCAATCGACGTCGCTGACTTCTTGTTACGGGACGTTATATTGATTCATGGTGCACCGAGACAGCTTCTCACAGACCGTGGCCGTACATTTCTATCCCAAGTCATCGCCGACAAATTGCGTTCTTGTTCCACGCAACACACACTGACAACCGCTTACCACCCTCAAACAAACGGCCTCACGGAACGATTTAACCGCACTTTAACAAATATGCTCGCTATGTACGTGTCGCCCGACCACCGAGACTGGGACCTTGCCTTACCCTACGCAACTTTCGCGTATAATTCATCCTGTCACGACACCGCGGGCTTTTCGCCGTTCTACTTATTGTACGGAAGAGACCTGACTTTACCACTGGACACAGTCATCTCAGCTCACACCTCGTCCACCAGCGAGTATGCCCGCGACGCGATTGTGCGAGCCGATCATGCCTGTCAGCTCGCTCGCGCTCGGCTGATGGCGTCGCAAACCAACCAATGCCGTCGGTACGGTGCGGAACATAGAGACGTACATTTCGCTCCCGGTACCCTCGTTTTACTCTGGTCCCCTCATCGTCGGCTGGGCCTATCCGAAAAACTTCTGTCTCATTACACGGGACCCAACCGTATATTGCGTCAAGTAACACCTGTCACCTACGAGATCAGCCCCATCTGTCCATCATCATCTACTATGCGGCCCAGTGATATCGTACACGTCTTGCGGATCAAGCCCTACAATAATGCGTCAGATAACGACCTTTAAAGCACCGCGACGGTGCCTCCGCCGCCGGGGGTCATGCTACGTGCCAGTGCATGGAGCTGAAGAAGACGAAGCAGATAGACTGGCACGAGCTAATCTGTGTGGCTGGCGCTGCTCGCCTAACCAGCTGTAAATACATCGGTGATCGGTGACTACCCCTCTGAGTCAGTCTCCTTCCCGTAACAATATTGAGGTAGCCTATGCAGTATGGAAAAACGGCGATCTAGTAAAAAAAACCGCCCAGTCAAGTGCTTTTCTGCGAGAGCCAAGTCTATGGTTCGTGAAGTGGACTACCCATGAATACATAAGATACATTCAAGAATCAGCAATACGCCAGGCGAAAGAGAACCAAGAAAAAGAATCTTGCATTTTTCACTTTGATTTCGTCGATAATTGGACAGCCATTTTACCGAATGAGGTACAGTCGTATCACTGGCACAAAAGACAGGTGTCTATATTCACGTGTGTCGTCAGAAGGAAACAATCAATTCAAAGTTTTGCCGTCATCAGTGATGACACATGCCATGATGCTGCACATGCCTGTTTTGCTCTACGAATGATCCACGACTATATGAAGAAACAACATAAGCCTGACACGCATGTTACTTATGTTTCTGATGGTGCATGCAGTCACTTTAAAAACAAGTACCAGTTGTTCGAGTTATGTCAGAAAGATCGTATATCAACAAAGTGAAGTTTTTCGGCCACAGGACAAAGCAAGAACTCTTGAGACGGCATTGGTGGCCTACTAAAGCACCAGGCTACGCTCTACAACCTCAGAGCAGCAAGCTCAGCTGTGATTATGTCAGCATCCCAAATGGTGGCGCAAATGAGCGCGAAGCTGAAGAATGTCAAGCTGCTGTGTGCAAATGCAGAAGAGCTAGAAACATTCTGTCAGTTTAAGAAGAGCGAGTGAAAATTGTTGCCACGTGTTCCAGGCATACGTTCTTGGCATGTTTGGCTAAGCACATCTGAGGGCACTGATCGTAATCCTGTTTTGGTAGCGTCACGTACTGCTAAATGTGATCTGCAAAATATGCAGCCATTTTGAGCGCATCTCTTGTTTCACGCAGTCACCACCAAAATACCAGTGAGGGCACTTCAAGCGCATATGCTTTTTCTAGTGAGACCCAACACTTGCGTTGGAACATTTTCATGTTTGGGTTTATCTGCAAATATAGACAGATGTTTTGCAACTGAGTTACAGTGCCGAAGATTTCCTCCATTAGAGCTGTGTTATCAGGAGCATAAATGCGCCTTCATGGGTACGTATTTGTCACAGTGCTAAAACAGCCTTTCTTCACCAAATGCGGTCACGTTTACTCGCGTTTAAACCTCACTGCCGCTTTTCTGTTCCAATTTCTAGGTTTCTCAACTTATCAGCTCATTCTAGAAAGGCTCTGATCTGTACCACAAATATTGTCGCTAAAAACAAAATAACGCAACATTTTTTTCTATATTACTCTACAATGGCCTTCGGTTGTCTATTTGCGAGAAATAACTGCTTAAATAAAATGTTTCTAGTACTGAAAGCTATCAAAAATTCAAGGTATGAGGGACCAGCAAAGAATAGGCGGCGTGCCGAAAAATAGTACCTGGTGGAGAGTCGCGGCCCTAATGAGACGTTCGCGCCCATACAACCGGCCACAGTGTATTCAAGGGCGTTTAAAGTGTACCTCGGTCAGAGCACGCGCGTGAGACTAGCTTCAATTTGGAACGAATGGCTCCAAATGTCATTGCGCCAGTAATACTGCACCGTAGCGTAAAAAAATACTTTGTCCGACCGCTACTCTCACATAAAAAGCACTGGAAAATGGAAAGCTCTCCAAAGCTGATGCGTCTATGCATATAGCATAGATAGGACAGTGCTGTGCCGTAATGATGGCTGCCTTGTCGTTTCGTTGCGTGCTGAATCTTGTGCTGACAAGCCCCAACGGAGAAGTCCCGGCTACGACGATATTACGCTGCCCACTTGGTATGTTGGGTTTAACGTCCCAAAACCACCATGCGATTATGAGAAGCGCCGTAGTGGAGGGCTCCGGAAATTTCGACCACCTGGGGTTCTTTAACGTACGCCCAAATGTGAGCACACGGGCCTATACAGCCCTTCCGCCTCCATCGGAAATTCGGCTGCCGCAGCCGGGATTCAAACCCGCAACCTGCGGGTAATCAACCGAGTATACCTTAGCACCACCGCGGTGGGGCGTTGCCCCCTTAAGTATTTAAAAAAGGGGAGGGGGGTTAATGGGTAGGTGCATCATTTTTTTTGCTCATATTCACGACCCTGTCCATGGCATGTACGCACGTCAACGTTGTTAAAGCAAACCACCGTGGCCGCAGAGCATGTGTAGTGTAGTGCTGCTACACTTGAGGGCGTGGAATGAATTCGTGACAATGGCGACCGTATGCCAATGAGGGTGAAATACAAAGCACAACCGAGAACCAAGATATATGTGCAAACCAAAGCGGTCACAATTACTTCTCATAGCCACACTACGCGTGCATTGAAATGATATCTTCTTTGGTACATGAAAGCCTAGCAAATATTGATGTTCAATATTGATGTTCAATATTGATGTTCAACCTTCATTTTAAGCAGACACAGGCAAGTGGTAAATATAAAACTGTGTAATAAGTGAACTGAACTACGAAAAAAAACGAAGACATTTCATACTTTTCTAGCAAGGCATGAATTCCGGTGTTAGTAGCCGAAGAAGTTAGTGAAAAAGAGGCGTACCGCATCGGCTGCCTCCAGAAAGCTAAGCTTCCCGTACTCCGCTGCTTTATTCGTAACAACAAACATGTCTTCAGCACAAACTAAGTGAAACAGAGGCATCTCAGCATGGAGCGTTCACCGCAATAGTATCTTTTATAACAGCTGCTAAGGTAAATGCACCCCCGCACAAATCTTGTGGACAAGGCAGGTTTCCTTCTACGTAACTCCTTACAAATGATGTAGACTATACCTATCTATATTATCATTCACTTCAAGCGGGAGCATCTTATGGATTATGGTGGTAGTGGTCCGATGAAAAATATTTACAAATACGGTATGCTGAATATTACGCTCGTCTTATTTCCGGCAAACCGCCGTTTAAAGTTCGCTGTAAGGCTCTGGTTCACACTGGTGGCCCTCTTCACTATCGAATAAATGTAGCAGACCCACGCAATTTCGTTTAGAGACCAGCGAGACACCAGAGGAAAGGCCGCGCGGCGGTCTTGTGACTAAGATCCTCGTATGCTGACCGGAAGGTTCCGGGATCGAATCCCGACTGCATTTTCTATGTAGGCGAAAACGCTATAGGCTTGTGTGATCATACTTGGGTGCACGTTGAATAAGTCCTGGGGGTCGGAATTTCGACAGCTGTCTACAACGGCGTCTCTCATCATCCTGTGGTGATTCTGGGCCGTTCAACCCCTCATATCAATATTATGACACCACAGGAGAGTGAGAGTAGAGTGTAATTTGCTCGCCTGACCACTAGAATGCAATGCCCCTTTCTTATCGATTTGAATAAAGATTTAAAATGTACAGGGATACGTTCTCTCCTATTTCGAGACATTATGGCAATTGAACACGCAGTGGTACAGCCAGCTGTATTTGGTTTTGTTTCGGCGACGCGCGCCCGAACCACCTCTATGAGTCGCCCCTCTAGTCTGGGGGAGCGACTTAGAAGTGCGCGCTTAAAGCGCAAGGGCAGCACTGCCCGCATCGTAGAAACACCACCGCTGGTTCCCGATAAAACAAAAAAGTTCAATGCAAGAACTTCAAGAACATTTCATTCAAGAATTTCATGAACAAACAAAAAGTGTATTATAAACACTGGTGTACGCCGCAACTTAAAATGTTTCAGTGTTGTGGCTGATATCTTAAGTTATTTCATTGATAGGTATTTATTAACTCTGACAGGAGAGTATCGCAGGTTTGTGTAGACTTCGACGAACCCCTTTCATTTGTCTTAGAAAACATTTTCAGCTATTCTCTAAATAATTGCCATGATAAGAAAAGCTACGGAGGTAATTTCGTTCAGCCAGCTTACCCACTTCTTCGTGACACCCCAGTAAGAACTGCGTGTGACGTGGTGACTTAGTCTTATGGGAACACTTCGGTCTGCAAGAAATAAGGAAAAAATAAGGTAAATAATGAATGTTGCTTACTAAATACCATATAAGTATTCGCAGCACATTGTTTCTGCGTGCGATAGAATTCCCTAGGAAATGCACATGTATGAGGAATAAAAACGTTTGTAAGTGCACTAATAGCACTTGTCCATATTTACAACAGAAGTACCTTCATAGCACCGCATTATAATAATGACGCGCTGAGCTAGCAGAAAAGAAGAAAAGAAAAGCAGCGGAAAGCATGGTCCTGCTTTGTTTTTTTTTCCAATGTTTTGAAAAACGTTGGTGGCGGCACTATCGTGCAAAATGAACTTAAGCGCCGGCGACTGTTCAAAATATTGTCCTAAAACGTACAGTCGCATGCATGCCTCTTTGTGTGCACCGTTTTCCAATATTTGGTCTTGCCTAGGTCATGGGCTTGTCGGCAGTAAGTTTTTTTTTTCTGATACAGCAGTCTTATATCTTATCGAGGTCACTAGTTATTTTACGTTGCCTCGCTTCATTGCTGCCTGTAATTTAGGGCGTGAGTATCGTTTTGGCCTGTAGCAACAAAAGTGCTAAAAGCAACTGAAAGATACAATTCCCGGCATAAAGGGAGGAAACTGTTTGAAAGAAGCATGGTGCAATACGATGGAAATAAAAACGAAAGAAAAGAAGAAAATTGATAAGGAAAAAAAGAAAGAAAGAGACGTTATTGCTGCTTGCAATAACGTCTCTAACAACATAACGCGTGTGTTGTGGGCGGATTTGCTTACGAATGAGTTGCTGCTAGGCCTAGCTGCCATTTTTCTTTTTTGCGTTGGTTTTTTATTGTTCTTTAGTGCTGCTTACATCGGCCCTTCTGTTTGAGCCACGTGACTATCGGTATTTCTACAAATAAACACACAAACAAATAAATGTTGGAAGCTTAGGTCAGCAAGTTTCATTCAGGCTGAGATCAAGCGGGGAGTCTGAGTGTGTCCAGGTGAATAACATATTCGTGAGTGTGAGTACGAAGGAGGCGGGGTCACGAAAAATTTTGTGAGTCCGATTCATTGATTGATATGTGTGGATTAACGTCCCAAAACCATCATATTATTATGAGAGACAACATGGCTATGTAACAACATGACTACATGCCGCGCTCATGATGCGCTGGTGGTCGTTTCGCTAGCTTCACTTATACCGAATTGGGTATTGCAGGACGCGAACGGATGACCAAGATATGATACTGGTACAAACATAATAAACATGAGGTGCGTGTCATGTAGCAACATGACAACATGCTACGCTTATGATGCGCTCGCGGTCGTTTCACTAGCTTCACAAGTACCAAACTCGGTATCCCGCGACGCGAATGGACGACATAGGTAAATGACACGTCCAAACATAATAATCAAGACATGCGTGTCATGTAACACCATGACTACATGCCACACTGATGATGCACTCACGGCCGTTTCGATAGCTTCACATCTGCCAAATTTGGTATCATGTCACGCCAATGAATGACGAAGGTATGAGACTGGTGCAAACATGATAATCATGAGATGCGTGTAATCTGTCAACTTCGATATGTGGCGTTTAACCTCCCAAAACCACCATATGATTATCAGAGACGCCGTACTGGAAGGGCTCCGGAAATTTCGACAACCTGGGGTTCCTTAACGTGCACTCAAATCTGAGCACATGGGCCTACAGCATTTCCGCCTCCATCGGAATTGCAGCCGCTGCAGCCGGGATTCGATCCGTTGACCAGCAGGTCAGCAGCCGAGTACCTTAGTCACGAGACCACCACGGCGGGGCAGCTTATTTGTATTTATTCCGGAAACTACAGCCGTCTTGGTGATTATCACGTTCACTTATGCGTGTTTGTCAGCGAGTTTGTCGGCGACTTCAACTAGCTATCAAGGAGATGAAGGGTCGTGGCAGCGCCTCCCTCACCGTGCAACTAAATCTACGGGGCTAGTTTTGCATGCCCCCCCCCCTCTGATCACCCCCCCCCCTCTGGTGCGTACGCCTATATGGTTGAGTGCTGAAGTCAAACATACGTTGGAGGAATCAACAAGTAACGTTGTTCATGCGCCGGCAAACATGCCATCAATGAAATGTAAAGGCCCTGGAGGCAATCAGGCGTGTCCTTTTATTAACATAGTTTCGCATTCTTCTGCTGTCCAGAATACTTACTGATTTCCAGGGCGAAGCTTGTCCGCTGGCATGTCCATGTCGGGCCGTAGCTAGCCGCAAGTACTCGAGCACCCACTAGATAGCACTGCGGCGCTCGCTCCACTCCCACGCGTGCTCTCTCCCGATAGTCGCCAGTCTGTGCTCTTCGATAATAATAACTTGAGCGAAGAAGACAAGTCGGTGGAGTGGAGGGCTCGCCGTCATGACTCGGAATGAGAGCTCGAGAAGCGGAAGCGGCATGGGCTCGTCGAACAACGACAAGCCACCCATTCAGAGGCTGCGAGGGCTCGCGCAACAGCGGAAAAACGCGCACGAAGACTAGCGGGCACGGAGCTGGGAGCCCGCGAAGCGGTGGCGGCACAGAAGCACTGGTAGCGGATCCGTAGTCGGTGTGGGCAAGGTATGCTGCCGCCAAGTGCCTGAAGCAATGTTTGTCGCGTCTTTATAAGCTGATGAAGTGTGCAAAATTTATAGAATATTGAGGTAGGTTGGGGTAAAATGAAACACGGGGCAAAACGTGACATTTTGACTTTGTTAGCCTCTGTAGCCGATGCAAAAACTACTGTACTTTGTTTTCCAGCAATAAGAGATAATCCTTGTCTACATTTTCATGTGAGAAAAATTACGTGATTGGTGTCAGTGTGTTCGTGACCCCTCAAAAGGGGGCGAAATTCTGATCGGCCAAACTCTCGGATCTGTGCATGAAGCTGCTCCTGCATCAGTACGGCAACGTAACTAATTATCTTGTTTCTTTAAACTATGTGATGCACAACACCACAGTTTAGTTCGTTTGGTGTCTGGGAACGAGGTGGATTTTTTTAAAGTTCTTGTACAACGCGATAAAAGTGCATCCAATTATCTCAAGGGGCTTTAATAATTAATAACTAATCATAGGCTTAATGTTTAAACCAATAGCTTGCACTAAATATGCATTATATTTCTTTGTTTAGGAGAGTTGCGACATACAATAGAATATGTTATAGAGCTTCCTGAGGGGAGAATGACATAAAAAGCCCTAATTGTCATTCAGAACTGGACCCCTTCATACGCGCTGCATCTGGAATTTTCCGTGTTCTGAAGGATGCTTTCAAAAGAAGCATGAAAAATGGCAAAATCTTAAAGTCAAATCACTCACAAACATGTCGCGAAATCGACATTAAACGACGTTTCTCCAATACGTACCATAATTGAAAAAAAACAAGTGCTAGAAAAAACGAATTTAGGGCAGTTTTATTTAGTCAAGCTTGCATAGCAGGCTAGCTGGTTTCCGTCAATTGTATTCATATTCGTAGCGCAAAACGGAAATTCACCAAGACCCGGAAAGAACATCTAACCAAAACAGGTGCACTCTCACGTTCTGAGGTGCTTTCTTATGTATGTAACGTGACGTGTTACCACCCAAAATTTACTTTCAAGTACTCAATCTTTCTGGTGTATAAGGCAACCTACGCCACACTGACACATTTTCTTTGACTCTCGCTGATTTTGAACGCTTCTATAGTTCCTCGCGTCGCCTTATTCTAGCCTTTTCTAAGCACACGTGTATTCGCCATATCAGGAGCACTACCCCGCCTGCGGCAGTTATTCGCCAAATGACCTCCCGCTGCCTGATCATACACAGCCGAATGGTGCTCTCTGTCATTAGCACAGCGCCCGGTTTGTCCTGTGTAGCATCTGCCACATGAAAAAGGTATGTCATACACGACACCAATCTCGCAAGGCATGAACAGTGTCACGTACTTTTTGAGCACGCATTGTGCATTTTCTTTATTTCTCGAATAAGCGAGAATGAAAGAAAATGTGTCAGTCTGGCATCGGCTGCCTTACGCAGCAAAGAGATCACGTATTTTATAGTAAATCTGCGCATGCAGTGTCGTAACACGTGACGTTATTGGCAAAAAAAAAGCACCTCTGAGTTTGAGTGTGCGCATTCGCTCATCTCCGACGGTTTGTAGCTTTTTCACTCGAAAATCAGTTGATGTCTAGCATTCGTCCTGGTTATGTGTTCTTTCTGTTTCTGTCTATTTTTTTTCGTTTTGAGCTACGAATATGAATGCAAGTCACAGCTTTCTATTCGTTGCTTCACAAAGCCCGGTAGACGAAGTCAAGAGCAATGAAACGCCTGAGCAGATATAATTGCATCACAGTTCTGCATTAAAACGGCAAAAAAAGGTGGAGAAAATACGCCAAAACATATCTAGCACCAGATTATTCACTATTTCAACGAGGTGCAAGCCTTCAACCAAAGACAAAATTTGTACAAAAAAATACTGGCAATGTTTGATCTGCAAAGAGTGTCAGAACAACGCAACACCACTTTCTGTCTAGATTGAATGCGTGGAGCCCAAGGACTGGTTTCCTTAAGACTGTGTAGAGTCCTAAGAGCGAATCGCAAGTCTCTCGACTGCCGAAAGAGAAGGAATGATTTTTTTTTTCACTGTCTTGTTTTTCCCCGCAGGTTGGGGCAAAATGAGACTTCTGGAGCTTGTTTTATTTATTTTTAAAGTATTGCATTGAACGGAAGCAACACGGTCATTCTTTTGTAGCACATAACTTGTACGCAAAGAGAAATTTGTTCAGTGATGTTCAGTTTAAGGAGTTCAATAAAAATAAATTTTCACTGTTCAGAAAGCTTTGTCGCATTTTACTCCACCCTACCCTAACGGTTTAACAAATTTACCTCCAAAGCTTCACCCACTCATTCTTATTCACTTCGGGGATATAGCTAGATTTTTCCCACTCCCCTTCCCATTTGAACAATTTTTTTTGCAAAATCATATAAAGATCTTTCAAGAATGAAAAAACTGATTATGTTGCCCCTTGTTTTGGGCGTATTTTGTAATTTTTTGCACGGTGGCATTTGACGACACTGCTTAAAGGGGAACACCGGCGTTTTTTTTATAATATTCATCGATCTCGACAAAACTTTCAACAAGTTTTCTCGTTGGTATTGTTGTGATGTGTGACAGACAGGTTTGTGTTGGCGAAATTCAATCTTAAAATCATTAAAACAAAACAACAAGCCTTGCTTTCTGTGCCGAAGCGTCGCAGGCTACCGAGTTGAAAAAATGATATAACTGTAAGACGTTTAGTACTTGGAAAACAAATTTTAAAATTGGTAGCCGATTCTGGAATCCCCCTTTTAAAAGTGAGCCACCCTGGGTCAACTCTTTTTCCAAAACCCAGCCTTTCCCAGCAGACTGATGCAGCGCGCGCTTTCTTCTACGAGGCGATGACAACGCTAGCATAGTTCAGTTTTGTCAACTCCATACAGCATGTTAGTCGTCGTTGACGTCGATTCTTACAATATTGAGCCACGAGGAAATCAATATGGGGCATGTCAGACGCTTCACGTGCCAGCAGCTAGAAATCAAAAAGAGATGCTTCCACGCTTCTATAGTTGCTGCAGTCATCGGTACACTAGTCCGTCGTAAGTTCAGATGAGCTGGCACAGCTTGATTCCACGTCGGTTGATATCGCCAACTCGCTCTCACGCGTCAAACACACGCGTGAGCTATCTTTACACCCTGGGCAGCCATGGCGGGGTGTGGCAGATTTCATGACGTCAACGGTGACGGATCCTCGTGACGTCATTCGATACCCACCATAGATGAGAGAGCAGTTTCCTGTTTTGACTTTTGTTTTGACACGTCGTTTATTGCTTAATTAAAATAATTGATGAGTGCCAGGACGAAATGAACCAACCTAGCTTTTGCAGGACTGCCAATACTCTTTGAAAACAGCATTATCTCAGTAGGGTAGACAATTCATCAGAGTTCTCCTTTAAAACAGTATTTGAAAAGTGTATTTGCTATACATGTTACATACAGTTCAATCAATCAATCAATTAATCGATCAATTTCTCTATCACTTCAGGAAGTAAGGGGCACGCGAAAATAAAGCTCTTTCGTCTACATTCAGCATTTTTCTCCTTATACCGCGAAAGCTATACTACGCTACAATAGTTTTTTTTATTACTTACTGATTTCACTGGTAGCGAAGGTGGTCATCACGTACAGAACAGCTGCAATCCAGATAGACCAGTGCAGCATCCGTACTGGACTCCTGCGAATCTCGCACACTGTCGGAATGCAGTCCGCCACATCTCGACTGCGCAAGAGGAAATTCATGGTTACTGCGAAATCATGTGGTCATGCAGCCAGGAGAATAATTAGGTTGAACACAGTCGTTGATTGCGTAGCAGTATAGGATAACCAAAGCTCCGGATGCCGTTGATGAGTCAATATAAAGAAAATGAAATTTCTGAGATGTCATTGGGAAGTAAATAACAAGTAGTATTAGGCATTATTATGAAGCAATGGTTTATATTTACAGATGAGATGAAATTATGTGGAAGCAGGAACACTGAAGTAGACTCTTTTCAAAATTGTAACGTTATCTTTTCTGCTTCGCAGATTGACCAACTAATGGTGGCTAGTCACTAACTTCAAGTATCCTGGTATAGGCGCATTGCTTGCGCAATGATGTGGAAAAATTTTGAATTGGCTTTTTTCATAATAGACAAGTCCCAGCACGTTCAAGTTTGACCACGTGTCCACTTGAAGCACGACAGGGTGCCGCCATTACTTGGGCAAGTAGCCGTGTAGAGAAGAGCACTTGAGGGCTATTATAAGGGTTCATTGCGAGTTAAGGTCAGTCCAGTTGGCTTGCTTGTTCCTCTTTTCTGGTCCCTACACAATGAGAAGCATTGGCCAAGAAACCAGCGGTTAATGCAAGTAAACAACTTAGGACTATGTGGGCTAAAAAAGTGATTACTTTATTTATGAAAGGACAAAGTAATTCCGGCACGACGAGAAAGAAATAAAAAAACAGAACTAATAGGATTTTTCGAAGAACTCAGAAATATTTTAATAATGCACGATTCTTTAGTAGGTTGAATCAATTCAGTATAATAACTAAATACTAAGCTAAGGTTGGTTAAGAAAAAAGCTCATCACCTGCTGAGCAACGTAACCTCCTTGTGTCACACAGAAATTCGTCGGGGCCCCGCAGACGTTTTTGTCGCTAAATTTCTTTGAAGCAGCCTGATACCACAAGACCAGAGAGTATAAATGCCGGCTCTAGCACCCATTCTCTTTTTCTGCGTTTAGTGCACTCACGAATTTTCTTGACCATATGATAGACAAAATTATTATTATTATTATTATTATTATTATTATTATTATTATTATTATTATTATTATTATTATTATTATTATTATTATTATTATTATTATTATTATTATTATTATTATTATTATTATTATTATTATTATTATTATTATTAAACAATGTTGAATACTGCTACTCTGAAATATGGTTTCAGCAGAGTGGATATCCATTTGTAGAGTTTACGAATTGCCAACTCAATAAAAATGAAGCAGGTAAGGCATGTACCAGCAGGCACGGCTGGGCTGGTGATGATGTTGATGATTTCCAGAAGATTGCACAACCCACCACGGGGGATCGGTTGATGAGCGACCGAGTGGCGACAGGCATTTATCCTCTTCGCCAAGCACACATCACCGAGAATGTCAATATGCATGCAATCCTAGCATTATAGAGTTACATACAATAATACGTATTACTACGAAAGTATGTGCCTCGTCGCAATACAATGATTGGTATTGGATGAAGCGTTATGCCTTGTGGCACTGTAATAAAATCAGCGCTGCATTCAAGATGATCAATAGCGGAGAATAAAGACTACAGTGATTGAAATAAACAGCACCCTTACGTGTAAAAATTACACCGAATGGCACTTGAAACAACGAGAACGAAGCCTCACCTAGCTTCAATAAGATTTGAAGAGGTCAACTTTGTGTAACGCTGAAATTCATTATTGTATATATTTCCGTAATGCAAGCATTGGGTAATGTGTGCTGTTGTACTGATTAATGTAGGTTGCATATGTTTACGTCGTCCAGTGCTGTTTAAAAGTGTGATATGATTGTCTCGTGCTGATCAATGATGCATATTACTGCCTATTGTAGGCCATCCGCCCCGCATTGTAATAAAATAGCGTGAGTGCACTAATACTGTGCCTCGATTTTGGTCAATTAAGTGCTCTACAGACTACAAAACTACTGGGAATTTTCCTCATAGTGATCACTCTTAGCAGAACTAGTACTTTTTCTTGTGTGCTGGATACAGGTGTTCTCAGTTCTTTTCAAATACATTGGCCGGGCAACAACTTTATAGTTACTGGTTAATATGTGCATGATAGGGCATGTACATAACGTAGGACAGTATGAGTGGCCTTATTTCGCTTGGTAACATTAACGTAGAGTGTTGTGTAATAATATTTATTCATATTATTTCTTTTCATATATTTATTTATTTATTTATTTATCGATCTCTGCCAACCCTCAGTCTGAACGGACATATAAAATACGCATGTTGGGGGCACCACAACTAATAAATAGCCAGCCAAATTTTATTTGCAGGAAAAATTTTGGATCTGTGGTGAAAATGTAAGGGTACAAACACAAAAGAAGTACACACCACCAGGATAGCCACTTTTTCTTTATACAAGACCTAAGGCGGGGCCCAATCAGTCACTGTGTATCTGAATAGATATTTGCGTGTTACCCTATTGAACCACAAAGCCAAGTAGTTCCAACCGTTATCGGATTTGATATAAAAAAATACACATCTATGTATTCTGACTTGAACGATGGTGAATTTTTTTTATTGCGACGAAGACTTGCCTTTAAACACAATATTTCTGTGTTAAATGTGTGCTGTTAGGCCGGTGTTCTGTATGAAGTGAAGTAGTGTCTCGTGGAATCTGTTTTCATGTACCCAGTGGTTGTAACTGGCTGTGTCGCTGTAGCGAAGGCCGGCTATAGCGAGGAGACGGGAGCGTTCTGCTGCAGCCTTTTACATGTTCATAAAAGGTGGTATGTATCTGCTTGTGGCAGGAGTGGGACAATACGGATGCGTATCACCAACTCGTAAATCTGACCAGTTACATGACGATATAACGGCCGGTGTAAGGGCCACCCCTGACCGAAGCCTCCTAAGCACAACTTCCTCCACCCTAGTAAGTTGAGGGGGGAGGGAGCAGGCACACGGTGGAATGAGAGCACGTGTACCCTGTCGGAGAACATTTTTACGGGTATGGAGTAAGTTTAGGGGGTGAGGTGGAAGGGGAATGGCTGGAAGGTCTATGTCCGGAGGGCAGTGCGCCTGCTGGTCAGCAGCAATGTTGTGTGGGTTCACAGCATGGCCTTCAATCTAATGTACTTTTACGCAAGCAGCTGTATTATGGTTGAGCTTATGAATCGCCTCGCAGATCTCCATCGCCTTGTGTACTTTCTTGAGCTCCTTAATAGCTCCTAAAGAATCAGAGTATGCGTCAATCTGCATGATTGTGGGCAGCTTAGAGGTAGCATTCTGGATTGCGTCGTGGATAGTTTGAAGCTCCATCACAAGAGGAGTGGCTTCCGTAGATAGATAACGCTGGTCGCCTCTGACAAAAGCATCCGTAGTACTTAGGAATGATGTCCTTCCGCCATCTTGTAGGATAGCAGCATCTGTATATAGTTTCCAGGTATTAGCGCATGGGGCCTCGATGATGGAGCGTTCTCCAATTGTAGATTATGTATCGAAGTGCAGTAGCTTTGTTGTTTTATTAGATGTGATGGTAGTGAATTCCCAGGGAGGCATAGACTCGGGCTGGCTGTCAATGCAAGAGCCACGTTGAAAGTGAGCCTGCAAGGCAGCAACAAACGGTACAAGTTGTCTTTTGATTTCACGAGCTTTCTGTCTTTGCGTAACCAGCTCTGCAATTGTGTTAAGCAGGGCGTGCTCCTTTAAAGTTGGTATGGGAGTGATGCAAGGTAATGCTGTTATTGTGCGCAAATGCATCACGGTTAATAGTCTCCAACTGTGCCAACTGGGCCAAAGTGAACCGTTGAAATTGTGCCTGGTATAAAATTTTTGGCTGCAGAACTGTGCGGACGAGCTGTCGAGCTACAAGCGTACGAGCTCCAGCTGCTTTCGATGCGATGTGGCGAATCAGATGAAGTGTTTTTGTAAAACTCTGTCTGACTTTTCAAAGCCAGTGCATTCCACTGCCAGACTGGTGAATATCATGACCTAGTATGCGGACCTCCGAAGCCTCAGGAATGGTCACTGCACTTAGTGTAAATGTAAAGGGGCACTGCTTAATTTTTCTGCGTCCTGCTATGTTAGCTACCTGAACATAGAATGATTTTTGGGCGGACATGTCTAACCTTGCGTTCCGAGTGTAGCTCTGAAGAACATCAAGGGCTTTCTGAAGCTGTTATACTTGTCTTGAGACATCTTTATGTACAGACCATAAAGTCACATCATCAACGTATATGAGATATCTCACGTCTGGAAGTCGGTGTGGTTGCCATTCTAGAGGTATTCGAGCAATGTTGATCAGGACAGGAGCCAAAGCGGATCCTTGCGGGACACATCAACCTTCAGGCTTTCCATCTACTCTTAGCGCAAATTTGCGGTTGTGAAAAAAAGAGTAAAAAAAATTACTACCCGCAGTGCAAATCAGAGCTGGATGAGGTTGGATAAAACGACTTCATGGTTTATGTTGTCGTAAGCTTTCGTTACGTTCGTTGCTATTACAGTGCGTAGTGCGTGGCTGTGTGAGAAACTTGTAAAATGTCATCCGACAAGATAGAAAGACCAGCTTCAGTCCCCAAATAGAAACGGAACCTGATTTGAGCCGGATGGTACTTCTTGTGTCGTTCAAGTCACCAAGAAATGCGTGTGGCCAACATCTTTTCAGCACGTTTGCAGACAGTAGTAGTCAATGATATTGGGCGCAAAGGATTGCAGGCTATTGGAGACTTTCCGCGTTTTGTAACTGGGACGACAACTGAGTGTTTCCAATCAGATGGGATGTCCTCTAGTTTCCCATATTTTAATAATAGCCTGCAGAAGTGCATCCAGAGCTTCACCTTCCGTGTTCTTGAAGACCTCCTATGGAATACCGCCTGGACCAGGTCTTGTTCCTTGGTGAGAAGTTTCAATCGCCGCTATTCAGTTCGGCCATGCCGAAAGTACTGGATATATCGGATTTGGCACTTGGCTCAAGCTCATAGATTTCAGGGACAGGTTATAGAATGATGCGCTATCATACTTGAGACGCTTCCTGAGGAAGCACACTAAATAATTCTAGATGTAGATGTAGATCCTAACCTCGTGGCTCACACCCGCCATGGGGGATTTGCCAAGAATCGGGTAGCTTAACGACAAAGAATATATATATTTAGATACTAGCCAAAGAAAATTAAGACAAATATTGAATTTTGTAAGTTATGTCTGACAAAATTTTCGATGAATTAGTTCCTACTGAAGGAAACAATAAATGAATTCATTTGAAAAAAAATTCAGTAGTCTAGATTGGTTAACTGAGAACCTTTTGAAGTTGAGGTTATTGAGTGAGTGAATCTCTTCGACTAGTACAATGAAATATTTGCACGGCCTCGCACACTTTCCCGTTGCTGTGCCCAAGGACATGTGCACCTAGTGATAGTAAATTTGACTTTGTGCAAAGCTCAATCTAAGGATTTCAAACGTAATTTCTATTTATACCTTTCTTAATGATGAAAATTTTCTACAAAAGATAAAGAAGTGTTTCATAGTTTTCTCTTCTCCCCAAAAAGGACAGAGCGGGGAGGGAGTCAAGCCTGCTCTAAACAAATAAAAATATAATGGAGGCAATACGACAACGCAATGGAGTGATTGAAACTTCCATGGTGTCAGTTATGACATGAGGACGTTTTCCATGGTGTCAATAGATAGTTTAAATGCGGAGAATTTTTTAAAGATGATGTAGAGAATTCTCGCATCATTATTTGCCTGCGAAATCTACACACTACTATAAAGGCTGGATGTAGGGGTAATATTGATAGCTGGTTTGTCTAACGCTGCTTTCACTGGTGCATCAGCTGTTTCATTTGGAGTTATGCCTCTATGGCCCGGCACCCATACTAATCGCACTTGAGTTATGTTATTCGGTACTAAGGAGTTGAATTCGCTTAATCGTTTCGGATCACCGGATGCTGTTAGCGCACTGCAGACTGACAAAGAGTCCGTTATTATTACGTCAAAATTTATTAATGTTGGTGGCTTTTCGAAGGGCCATACTACAGCTAAATATTGCGCAATAGGGATAGGTGTGAAATGTGGAATTCAGAGGGGAAAACAGCAGTCTAAAACAGGGCAGAATGTACTAATGCCACTCTTTTCATCGTTCTCGGAAGCGATCCGTCAGCAGTGTTGATCTGTGCTGGCATTCCTATCAAGTAGTCCTGTAAAGTAGCTCTTAACATATTATTCGGTAGGTGTTTCGCACTATTACAGAAAATGCCATCAAAGTATGTTTGGATAGAACTTGTCGAGCTATAATTGGAAGAACCTCCGTAATTTGCACGGACAGTGGGTCGAGAAGAGACTTGTATAAACTCTACTAGAGGTTTGTGAAATTTAGGTCAATGGCAATCAGAAAACTAAACCAGGTTGCGCAATGAAAACTGTCTCTTTACGCCTTAAAGCAGATTCTAATGCCCTTAAGTACGTTTGCACAGTAAATGCTAGCTTCCATACATAAAGCGTTATTTGCCACAAACTTAGGTAACCCTAAACACATGCGCAGTGCCTGCTTCTCCAACAGAACAAGAGGACGCAGCCTATAAGCAGGTGCCCCGGATTATAAGACGCATCCAAACTCTAGAACCGGCCTCACATACATGCCGTATATTGATAATAACAAGGCTATGCGCATTCCTGATCTTCTGTTGCTTATCCTTCGTAATAAGCCGACTGCCCGAGCATCCTTTGCAGCAATATATTCGATGTGGTTTCGCCATACCAGAGAGCGGTCGTATATCACTCCTATGGTTTGAACTTGTGGAAGGTATCATTTTTGTATGAGAGAGATATGTGTACTGGGTCTCGTATAGGAAATACTAATAATGCAGACTTATTCACGTTTAGAAAAAGATGAATAACGTCGAGACAGTGTACTATTTCAGATAAGTACATTTGGAGTTGTTGATAGAGAGCATGAATGTTATGAGCTGATGAAAAGAACGCGATATCATCAGCATATACATACGTCTGAACAATCTCAATACATAGGATCGAGTTAATTAAAATATTGTAAAAGTACCAGAGACAGAACAGCACCCTGGGGAACTCCTTTTCCTGCTAAAAGTACTTGACAAAACACCATCTTGTGAACAATAAAACTTTCTATTTCCTAAAAATTCCGTTATGTATGCTTCTAAAAAATCGGGCACATTGATTTCTTTCAGACGGCTGACGAGTACACTATGTAAGACAATATCATGCGCTTTTGTGAGGTCCAGGGTAATTAGAGCTGCGTACTCCCTTGACGTCGTGCCAGATGTATGTGGCTCTTATCGTCAATATGTGCTTGCTATAAGGAACATCCGCTTATCTGTTCATGTACTCCGCTTAACTGTTCATTTATATGTATGCTTACCGTTCAATAAACTTCAAACTTCAAACTTCCCTGCCTGAATACAATTTGACATTAACGAACAATCCTTTCTCTGTACACGAATTTTATTATGCGAACGTGCACTACTCTTTCTACTGCTTTGACAAAATTGGGCGTTAGTGCTATTTGCCTTATATTGTCTAAAACGTAACCTTCACCTGGTTTTTTTTTAGAACAGCTGTGACTTTCGCAATTTTCCATTCAGACGGAATCCAAGCTTCTCTTATTGAATAATTTATTATGTTAAGTACATCCTCCCGTGACTTATTGAATAAAATTTTCAGCATTGCTGAAGAGAGTTCATTCGGGCCTGGTGCCACCATCGGAAGGATTTTCATTACCTCTGACACTTCCTCTATTGATATTTCGGGGAAATTGTCACTTGATCGTGAAGTTACAGGAGGGGGATAAACATTCGTTGAAGATCGCTTTTCCAAACCTTGAGCTATTCTTTCCAATGATTGTTTCAATTACTGAGGCGATAAAACTATAGACTAAGAATTTACTGCTTGAGGAATTAGTTTTTTATGTTTTCGATATCCAAATACAACTCTTTTGGTATTTTATTTCGAAAACAAAACCTTTCATTGTACTCTGTCTTTGCTTTAGCCACCGATCGTTTAAAAGTTCCTGCAATGAATTTATAATCTGACCAGTTTTTTGGTCCCTGATTGTGTAATAGATATTCCGGGCAGCTTTTGTACGCCTGAAATCCCGAGTACAGTTATCAATTCACCATAGCGACACAGGTTTTTGTCCAACTGATTTAACCTCAAATTCCGCCTTGCTACGCGACTCCTGAATAAATGCTCAATGCTTTTTGCTTTACCGTTGCTTCAGACAGATACTCAATGAAGCCTTACAAGCTCCTTTTAAATATACTGAAAATATGAACATAAATCTTCTAGCAGATTAGTGGGCATACAATGTCAAATATCACTGGAATGTGATCACTATTAGTCGCAGAGTCAACAGTCGACCAAGATGAGATGCGAAGGCCTGATCCCAAAAAAATGTCAAATCTAAGGATGATAATGACATCCTTCTGATAAAAGTGGGGATACCTGAGTTATGAAAAGTGAGATTATTCCCCTGAGATCAGTCTCATAATCGAGTACCACACGAGTCTGTCCTTAAGCCCCAAGTTATGTGATGAAAGTTCAAGTCTCCCGCAAATAGGACAATATTACCGCTAACAGAAATTACACTATCCTAAGGGTTTGTGTCAGGAGCCTATGATGCATAATATATATTTGCTATGTGAAATGTTCTACATGAAGCAAGACTCAAAGAAATTACTAACATTTTGTGGTCCGCTGACAAAAGCTAAAGTGTTATTTCTGCCTTGTGGCAAAATCTGATAGAGACTAAAGTGAGTAACCCGCCCCCTCTTGACGATCGATCTAGACAAAATTATCTACAATTTTTAAACTAAAATACTGATCTGGAACTAACCAACCCAGTTTTTTGTAACAATAATATATCAGAATTTTTTCTGACAATGAGCCAAGATAAATCTGTAGAAGCTGTAAAAATATAACGATAATTCCTCTGTAAGACTTTTAATGGCTCAGTGGTGAGATATACCAACAGTCAAAACAACCTTCTCTAGTATGCAGGCCTTTACGACTGTGCTAGGTGAAGCCTTTTTTGCTTTTGTCTATGACGACATGGAGATGGGTTTAAGGGAGATCGGCTACGTTTCTAGGCACGCGAATCGATTTCAACATCAGTGTTTACTCTCATATCTACAGCAAGGAGGCGACCTTGTCTCTGTGTAGTCTTCTGGGGGCAACATGTCATCTCTCGTGCTGAATCCTGCCTCCTGCTGAGATGTCAGCGAAGAATTTTTCTGATAAGGACCTGCTGAGTTATCCATCAGCTGAGCTAACTGAGCCCTCATGAGCAGATACAGGCCTTCTGAGAGGCTCGTAAATAACCTGTTCATTGCTTTCGATACTGCCTTTTCCACTGGAGCCTCCATTGTTTGGGCAAAGCTAGCATCTGCCATTGCATTTTCTCGAGTGGTAACCCCAGCATACCTTTGTGTCCTTTCCTTGATTACTGTTATTGCCTCACTTCTTGAGCATCGTCGCTTGTGCATTACTACCAACAGTTGCTTCTCTTGAAAGAGAGAAGGACAACCGGAATAATCTGCTTTATGAGCACCCTCACAGAGGCCGCATTTTTCAGCTTGGACCACGCAATGAGTGTGTGAGTGATCCTGACCACAAATGCAACACCGTATTGCAGATTTACACCTACCAGCACTGTGGCCAAAACTCCAACAGTTTTTACATTGCAGGGGACGCGTTGCTAATGACTCCACCCTAAAGATAAGTAGCCAAGCTTTTATTTCGGACGGGCACGACGTTCCAGCGAAAGTTCCGATGGCTGACTTGGTGGCTACCTTAATTCACTTTGTCTTCTACTCGATAATAAAAGGGTGCCGACACGAAAAGTTCGTTTCTGACGTCGCTGCAGAAGTGGACGTCAGATGAAGCGGTGTGACCTTTAGAACAGATCTGAACAGCTGCTCTTCGCCCATTGGAATGCGTCGTAAGCAAGTGAACCTTGACAGTTTGAGCAGAAGGCGAAGTTGAAGAAACATTGGAAAGAGAGCGCCCGCAATTCTCCCGCGGAAAATATCACTATAAAGAAGAGAAAGACTAAACAAGTGGGGCTCTGAAGCCAATATAATAACAATATTAATAATAATAACAATATTATTATTAATAATAATAATAATAATAATAATAATAATAATAATAATAATAATAATAATAATAATAATAATAATAATAATAATAATAATAATAATAATAATAATAATAATAATAATAATAATTTGACAATGAAGCCAGCACGGATAAGAGGACGAAAGAGAAGTCGAGAAGCGTTAGAGTTGTGAGTGTTCTATAATTCATATAAGTCATTACTCGTACAATCTTCAGGTTTTCATTTTTAACTATAAATTATTCATCTTTCGACCATAATCATAATCATCTTAATACACATTATTGCGACCACACCTGAATGAGCGTCATCGCTACTTACGAGTGCAGACGATAAAAACTACGGAGATCAAGAGGTAAGAATATTAGCTAACCTTATTATGGCTTGAACGAGCAGTTAAACTTACCACTCGTCCTTTTTGCATACACAGTACGTAGAAGTTCTCATGCTTTCAAGCAGCCATGAATAAAATTTTCCCTAACGAGAATACAATGAAATGCAAACATACAATAGTCCTAAAAAAGTGCTCCGCACGCGATCGATACACATCAATTATCTGTTTAAATGTTAAATGAACGAAGTGAAAAGAATAAATTAATCGAACGCTAAGCGCTGTCACGAGTGTGTTACACTGCAAGTCTATAACGAGAATTTTCGCTCTTCTTGACATGCACTCGTATTAATCAGGGGTATGCGGTGTACTCGGCGCTCAAGCCGATAGTGTCGCAGCAATGTGGTAGGCTCGGGGCTCTGTTTCTGTTAGTTCTGCTGGTGTTGTAGTGCAGGAACTGCCTGCAGTATGCATCAACCAGACCTCCTCACAAGTTTGCACTGAACGAAAAAAAAAGAAGTAAGGCGCCTTGTTGTTAAGTGGTTCCTTCTTTAATCGACATAGTGTCCACGTTCGAAGTGACAGATTCATCAGAGTGCACCAAAATTGCTGTTTGTGTTTACGTACCAGTCGTACTAGTCTCGCAAGTAGGCAAATACTACACCCACATGGAGGAAGAGAGACGCAAAATGATCGAATGTCATGCTCCTTCTTCGTACGCGTCTCTATTATTCGTGGTGTGTTAGAGCCAGCTATTCCCCGACTCAAGCGTTTAATATAATCACTCACTGGAATAAACAATCTGGTCTTTCGAGACCCGCTGCCTTCATCATGTTCAACTTGCAATGAATGCCACTTATGACACATAGAAAATCTGTCGTAAGTAACGTGCATGAAGGTTCGAAGTGCGCACCATTACAAGAGTTGGAAGCAGACAACGACTAAGGTCGCACGTGTGCTGGGCTAGGAACCAAAAAGAAGAACAAAAAAATATAAAGAACACGCCACGGTAGGCGTGTCAAAAAAATCACAGCATATCCTGGAGTGAATGATGATTGTGGGGAAGCGTCCATCCATTCATTCGTCCATGTGTCCGTCCGCCCGTGCATGCGTCCATGCGTTCGATCCCGTTCGAGAATGCAGATGGCGCGCGGGTAACACTGACGAGACTCGAACCACGGAAGCCGAGCGCAAGCGTCTTCGAGGCACCCGCCGCTTTCTTTGTCCATGCCCCACAAATCATCCGCCACGTACGGCGACTATCGAGGAGATATAAAGGCACTCGTTCTGCGCATATTTAGGCACAGCCGGCGCAGCAGCCAATGGGAGAGTAGCGGTACAGTGTCATCTGGAATATCCTCACTCAGCTGAAGTTTGTATGCACTTCTATAAGAGAGCGCATTCTATTATACAGTTCGGCAGATACTGCCTTCTCTTTTTCTCATCTCTTCTTCTCTCGGTTACGCATGACGCATGACAAGGTTAAAAGAGCTTCGCCCCTAAAAGGCGGGTGGAGAATTACGGCGACAGGATGACAGAATGAGCGAGGATAACGGGGCTCACTACTCGACCATTGGGTTCCGGGTCCGAGCGTGGTGATCGCAAGCCTGGGGCTACCCGCCACGTACTACCTGCCACGGCCGTGCGTTTCTAATATGTTGCGGCTTCAAGGCATCCTGTGCCTGAAGACACGCCAAGCTGTCGTGCTACGGGCACAAATTCTAGCAGAGGTATCCGGCCGAGACGCGGGTACGACGGTGGCGCCTACCGTTCCAGTAACTGCCTGGTCTACCCTTCGAACAACGCTCTCCAGCTCAAGACTTATACCCGTGCCACATGGGCAGAGAAAATGACACTTATCTCCTAATGCCTTCAGATTGAATGTCATTCGCGCTGTGTCACACGCATAACAAATTGGCATTCACCCAAATGCCATTCGTCACCTAATTCCATCGCCAGAACTCATTCGACTGAGAAATGCGTACTCTCGACGGCACAGCTGAGGAAGTAATTGTATAAAACGACATCTGGTCCGACTGTAAGGTAACCTCTCGCGTATTTTATTTACACTAATCACTTGAACAAGTGCTAAAAAATTTATCTTTATCTGGTGGTCGCTGTAAAATAAATGCGACGGGAGCCATTTTCTTTTTACGCTACGGATATCACTAGCTTTGGTTTAAGTTGCTATATGGTTGGTTGCAACGTCGTGAAACAAAGTAACGAACAAAATCTAACAGCAGCGTACTATGCTTATTTATACATTTAATTATTATCCGATGTGTATGAGGCTTGTAAATACCTGTTTATTTTTTTATTGCTACACACCCAATGCTTACGAAGAAGGTGCTCCGATCAACATCATCAAGTCAAATATCATTCGATTTGGACGTGTAGCAGCGCCGCCGAACAAAATATCATTCGGGAACTGAATGCCTTCGCTGCCGAACGTCATTTTCTAAGCCTGTGGGTATCAGTAACTAACTTTAGTGAGACCGACGTCATTTCTTGTGTCTATGCGAAGTTGAGGGGCTGTTAGGATAAGACATCGGTAGCGCGAGGAGATAATGCAGGATTATTTTCAGAGTCTGTCAATGTTATGTGTGCTCGTCTTTTGTGTTTGTACAAAGTGTGGTGCACAAATGGCTTCAGCTTTTCGTGGGTGTCTGTGGTGATGTCTTGGACAAGCATTTATAAAGAGCTTGCACGTCGCAATAGCATTCATAGCAACGTAAAACCATCACACACACGCTCTTCGCAAACACGGGTGCCCTACTACATCAAGAAGGTGCATGAGTGTAGGTGAACTATGCCGACTAGAAAAACGTATTCACTCGTTCACGTTTCTTGCCGACTAACTATTAGTGCACATTTGGCGTGAATCGCAGATTCAGGTTTTCTTTAACTGAAAAGGGGACGTTGCCGTAGTAGAGTGGGCGGGAAGAGAATTTTGACTTTGGCGGTAGTTGATGACGAGGAAAAGTGCGTATTCTGACGATGATTTATGGTTGCAGTGTGGATGAACACACCCACGTTCTGGTAAGCGTTATAACAACATATTAATACAAAAGAGGGCCCACAAATCAGTAAAGCCCCTGAGAATCAGGGCCACCGGACACCCTCTCTCGTTGCTTTGAGTCCACCTTCTACCTTTCCCTATGACACCAAAACGTTGTACTTCTTCACGGCCACTAGAAAAAATAAAAAGTGTCTCTCCCATACACCTAATACGACGCGAAGACGAAAACCTCACTACCAATAATTTCGTTGCTGTTATTAATATTGAGAGTATTATCAATATTTTATTATTACGACTTCGTTTTTTTCTCAGTCGATTGGCACTGACACCCCCTCCCACCCCTGCGCCCCCAGGTGTCTGCAGCTGACGTGGTACTGCGTTACATCTGGGATTGGCCCCACCTTTTCCAAGCGAGTATTATGCTGACATGTGTCCCGCTGACGTCCCAAATGGGCGATATTAGAGGACACGCCGACGTAACATCTTCTGTACGTCATGTGATTTTTGCTACCATTCGTGCTGACGCCAACAACTACTACGACGGCCACGTGTACCGTAGGAAGAACTCATGGAGGAAAAAAAAAGAAAGACGGGGGGAGAAGCATAACGTTGTTGGCCCAACACGTTACCTTCGCAAGATCACGCTAGCAACGAGACTTGACGATACTTCGTACCAATGCGCCCGCTAGCTAATGAGTGAAATGTGCTTGTATGGCGCAGACCAGTCGGCTTACAAAGGAGTTTCAGAATTAGAACGCCACCAAGAGTACTAAACCCTACCGCACTTTCTGACATTGTGATCACGTGCTGGGCCAACACAATGGGCTTCCCTCATGAGACGTAATGCTCCCTCCTTTCTTTTTCTCCCTCCATGGATGAACTGTATAAAGTATTTTACCCCAACAAGAGTTCTTTCGCTCTCAATCACCACCGCCGCTGCTACAAGTGTGCCTATCACTACGACTGCTACTTCTACTATTGCTACTGCTACCATTGCTAATACTACTACTACAGCTACCACTACTGCACCTCCTGCTACTACTACTACGGCTGCTGCTACGGGTGCATCTAGAACTCAAACTACTACTACTACTACTACTATTGCTTGTACTACTATAGCTACCAGTACTAAAGTTGCTGCTACAACAACTACGACTGCGGCTGTACGGGGGTAGCTAGAACTAAAACTATAATTATACTAATACTAGTTCTACTACTACTACTATTGCTAGTACTACTACAGCTACCGCTACTACAGCTGCTGCTTCTTATACGATGACTTCGGCTGCTACGGCTACAGGTAGAACTAAACCTACTACTACTGCTATAGTACTACTACTAATACTACAACTACTGCTACTACTACCGCTATTACTACGCGAGCACGGGTGCTCGCGATCTGCTTAGTAGCGGTGGAAAGTCGCGAGACCATAAGGAAACAATAAAAAAGAAACGAGGATCATTGGGGCTTACCCGTCTTCTTTCTTTTCTGCAAGAGGCACCGATTGATCAGAACCGTCGCCACATTGCGGAGCTGCGCTTTCTGTGCGTATCTGCTGCACCATCGTCCGTAGAATCGGGGCACCGCCACGCTTTCACGACGTGTCCATAAGAGAGAAGCGAATGCCACTGAACTTAGAGGACTGCAGCAGTGCTTCGCATGAACAGGCGCGCCCTTTGAGATGCTTCGAGCGCATCTGCGAACTAGCTGCCTATGAAAGATCGCTGAAAAATAATCGTTTTAGAGAAAAGGCAACACTAACAGCTGCGAACAAGCTAACGATAAACTAAAAAAACAACGAAACATATCACAATGTATAGGAAGTGTGAGAGAACGTCTGTACGTGTCCAGCTTTCATTCGGACAAATTGGTGACGTCATAGACGTCGATATAGCATATGATCACCGAAGAACAAACTATTGTGAAGCTATGAATCGCTGACAAACCCATAGAAAAAAACTTGCTTCGAAGGCTGGAGTTGTAGAGGCCGGAGTCAAGTGAAGAGTCAAGCTCTTGCAGTCTTGTACGTGATATGCGTGGTGTGTTCCACTCAGTCAGTGCGAGACTGCGGGCCAGTTGACGAATCTACCTCGCCACGTCCGCTCTTGAAAACGCAATTTAAACACTGTTTGTTTCTCCATGTGACGTGCGAGCAGCACGATCTGCAGAATCATTTCCTCTTATACCACAATGCCAAGGTAACTATTGAAAGACGATGTCGTTGCCGTTTTACATTAAGAGGTGGTGAAGTTTCACGATTTGGTAGGTCAACTGGTCGTGGTATCCACATCGGTGAACTGACAGCAGGCACTGTAACGTTGGTTTTGAGTCAGAGAAGACAGCCCATTTACTTAGTCTTTCTTCAGAATTATGAGTTCCAGTGCACTACGCAGAGCCTCGAGTTCTGTCGTCGTAGACGTTGTCGCAAGTCTTAAAACACCGAACTACCCCTTGTGATGGTATAACCATTGCTCCACCTGAACTAGACGGCGTAATCGAGCCACTCGTGAAAATGTGCCCGTGGTTACTGTACTTTTGTTCCAGTAGGAATAGACTCGGTTGTTTTAGGGCATGTGTCAGTAAGTCCGATTTTCTCCGCATTCCTCGAATCATTGAGTCAACTCGCGGCCGGCTCAAGCACCGAGAAAGAAGCAGTGGCTTTGATGCACGTGCGTACACCTCAGTAAACGATAAACGATGCTTGCCGACAGTGGCACTGGTTGTCGTGCGGGGCCATTCAGCAGCGAGGCTCACCAGGTGGTGGGAAAGGGTCCTGACATAATGCCTGAGGTTCATGCGCATTTTCTCGGTAATATTATGCGTCTTGAATAAGTGATCTTGAGCGATGGCAATGGTTTCAGCCGTTGAAGCACTGTGGGGTAATCCAAGGCATATATCTTAAGTGCTTCGGCTTGAATGCTCTGAATTGCGCGAACGTTGGTCTTGCCGGTTTTATATATTGCAGGTAAGCTGTACCGTAAGAATCTGATAAACAGCACACTGTACATTTGTAGCATGAATGGTATGGGCACTCCCCAATTCTTTTCTGCAAGGAGTTTGAACATGTGACATGTTGCGATCAGCCGCTTCACCTTGTTCACGTGTGGAGTCCACTACAGGTTTCTGTCTAGTATGACTCCCAAGAACCTGTGGCTTCTGCTAAACGATATGTGTTCTTCATTAATCGATACGCTGTAAGCTGACAGTGGTTTCCACGTGAACGCTACGACTGCAAGTTTTCCGCAGGACGCCTCGAGACCTTGTTTACGAAGGTAGCATGCCGTCATTGTAGCAGCCTTCTGAAGGTGGGCGCGAAGCTGAGGACCTTGTCACACCTGATGTCCATATGCAGATGTCATCAGCGTAGACAGAAAGTTCTGCAGTGCTAGGTAGGTGCTCGACTATTCCAATGAGAGTTACATTGAAAAGTGTAAGTGTTAGCACTCCTCTCTGAGGAACTTCTCGGCTGTTGTATTAATCAGGTGTTAGGCCATTCACAGCCATCACGTAGAATGATCTCAGCTGTAAGTATCTGTACACCCACATATATTCCTTGCCACGAAACCTACTGTTTCTAAAGCACTTATGATGGTTTCATGGGCGACAATGTCGTAAGCCCTCTTAACGTCTAGAAACAGGGCGGCGCACAGACTCTTACAGACTTTCTTGTGTTCAACATATGTCACCAAATCAACAATGTTGTCGATTAACAAATGGCCGCGCCTGAATCCGGTCATGGATACTGAATAGATTTCGTAGTGCTCTGAGTACCCCTCCGTCCGTATTTGAATCATTCGTTTCATTGTTTTGGCAACAACTGGCAAGCATGATAGGCAATATGAGTCAATATTCAAAGGAGATTTACCAGCCTTTAAAAGTGAAATGAGGCGACATGACTTTCATGCATGGGGAACCGTCCCCATCTGCCAGGAGTCGCTGTATAGGCGCAAGAGTGCCTTCCGAGCTTCATCTCTAAGATTACAAAAGGCACTATAGATAATGCCGTCAGGTCCAGGTGCTGCAGCACCTGGACCTGACGTCTAGAAACGTACTCGCACAGTGCATGTACCACCTCTAGCTCATTCATATAAAACTGGCATTCCATATGAAGATCACGTAAGGGTGGTGGGTTGTCAAATGTTTCGGTTTTGATTCCGTGAAATTAGGAATCACGGGCAATGTTTCTACGGAAGAATTCTGCGACGTCGATCTCTCTGCATTGTAGGTGAAGTGCCAAAGACGAAAACGGGTGTTGCAGACCAAAGGTTGTGCTAAGACCCCAGACAGTTCGCCATATCAGTGATGGGGACTTTCGTGGATCTAACTACTCGCAGAAGAATGTCCAACGTCAATATGACAGTTTATTCATCTGCCGTTGCATTTTCTTTTGAATGCGTCTATCCAGCCTCAAATCATCCATTCACTTTGTGCGTCGGTACCTACGTTCTGCACGACGACGTATTGCGCATAGTTTCTCAACCTAGATGTCGAAATCGCTGCGCTTGTGAATAGTCAAAAGTAAATGCGTGGTATTCTGCGGGACATCTTTCATAAAGTCCCCTAGGGTGTACGATAAGCCGTTGGCACTACTGTCCTCCATTAACAGTTTGAATTTCGGCCAATTGGTGTATTTGAGGTCTCTTGAGGACTTGGAGCTGGTGAAACCTTCTATCCGCAGGTAAGTTGAAATATGGTCCCTGCCCCGCGTTTTAAGATCGGAAAACCAGTGAAATTTCTTGGTAAATGAGCGAGAAACCAATGTAAGGTCCAGGCAGTGGCTATAGGCTGATCCGCGTGAATATTTAGAGCTGCCTTTATTGCAAACGCAGAGTTCATACTCCAAGGCTAAGGACACCAATTTTCTTGCTCTAGAGTTAACTCGGTAGCTCCCTCATGGAAAATGGTCGGCATTAAAGTCGCCAAAGATCACTCATGGGCTTGTAGTCGATATCAGACCACTGCGTAAGCGTTCACAGTCAACGCGGCTTGGTGGAGACAAGTGAACTCTGAGAATCATGAAAGTAACCTTATCCTTCTTCACAGTAAGGCACACATATTGATTATCTTCATCAGGCGAGACTGTGTCGTGAACGTAAGTGAGGTCACGGCGTATGAATACAATAACTTTGCTGCAATCTCTGTGAGTGGAGGACATAAAGCACTTATATACTGACAGTTTGATTGAACCAGACAGGTTGCGTTCGCAAATCTAATTATGGGGAAAACGGTTGATCAATACAAACTGTCTAAAGTTAGACATGCGCGACTTAAGTCCTCTAGCGTTCCACGGACAGACGGATGCATTCTTGACTTCCACTCGAAACGATGGTGTCTCGTTGGCCGTGGTTTTACCCTAGAGCTGCAAGCACCAGACTCAAGGTGTCCAGACCTTGCAGTGAGGTCTGCGCAGACAAAGTCTTCATATTGCTAAGTAGAAAACGCATGGCACTCATCAGCTATTGCAGCAAGCTATCGCTTGGTTTTCATTTGTCGCATCACTGGTTCGAGGGGTCGTCGAGGGCGGCGGGATTCGATGCAACTCCAAAATAGGTTGACTTCGTGAAAGTTAGGGCCATTGTTCGGAAGGTGCGACAGCTGTCCCTTTCTTCTGTTTGGCAGTATCCGTCTTTAGTGAATTCGGTGTTTGTGGGTCAGGCACTTTGATAGAGGATGGCATCTCTCTATTGGTAGAGCAGTCTTTTCGTGATGGTCTTCACCCACGACGCCGTCGTCGGCGAAGTGTAGCGGCAGCTTCCCTGTGCGTTGAATTGTCCTGCACCATACGCCTCAGTACCGCGTGCTCGTTTCGCACCCGCGGGCAATGTTTGGATGAGGCTTCATGAGCGCCGTGGCAGTTTGGACATCGTAACACAGTGGCACCGCAGGCGTCTTTTGAGTGAAATTCAGCGCATTGCGGACACATAACATTGTTATCACAGACACCTTCAACGTGTCCCATCTTGAAACACTTGTAGCATTGCAGTGGCTTCGGTACGTATGGACACACTGAGTGGCGAAGATAGCCAACTTTGTCATACGAGGGAAGGCTGTCTCCCTCGAACACAAGCATCAAGCAGCGTGAGTTGCCGAGTCTTCTGATGATGTGCGTGATCCGAGTGCCTTCTGTAGCAGGCTTTATGAATAGTGGCAGGTCATTTGCTGAGATGTAAAGATCCACATCATAAATGACGCCTACAGTGCCATTACAACCTGTAGCGACCATTGGCTGAGCTTTCACGTTGCTGATTTATGCTAGAATACGAAGGCTTTGCAGCGCGCTATGGTGCATAACGTCTACAGCAAGGACATTCTGCCGTGCATTGATCCTCACGTCATTGATCTCATTCGGCACGGTTTCCTCGAGAAGCACAGAAAGAACTTGCCTGTTGAGGAGTAGCAAATGGGCGCAGGGTCTTCGGGCATGAACAGCATAGCGATCGGCCAGCGCTGTGGTGCAGTCTTAACGGTGGAAACACTTGCCGATGATGCCATTCGCAGCAGTCTCCGTTTTGTAGTTCGATTCATGACGACCGTGAAGTCATCACCCGATGACTCGAAGCCATCCGAGTACAAATCGGTTGCCTCGCTGTTCCTGTCGCTCGACACGTTGCCACGCTTCCTGGACGACGAAGCCCGGCGTGACGGTTGCACACCAGCAACATTCTCATGAGTGTCCTGAAGCATCACCGCAAAGTAGGGAGCGGTAGCTCGCAGGATTTGCAGGAAGGCAAATTGAAAGTACTGAGACATGGGCACAAGCGCTCTGTGAGAAAATCACTTCGTAGTCGTCGCACCCTGAAAAATAAAGCCCGTTTATCTTTGATGCATAGCATTGCTTCATGCATCAGAAAAAGATAAATGTGTGAATCTTTTTACCGTTGTCTAGTTTTTAGTATTTTTCTTATCCATATAACGTACCCATAAGAAACTCATTAGACTTTGTATCGCGTTCTTTCTCTGTATCGCTTTCATTGTTTATTATATTCAAGAAGTGCAGATACTGTGATAGTATTTATTTTGCTTTTTGTCTGGTGTAATGCTATATTTGTACGATAATATTTCAATTTTTCATATTTATGCTCTTATTGTACTATCATTAGTTGAAAGTTTAAATTCAGAAACCACCGCCATGTACGTGGGCCTTCAGGAATTCTCATGTGGCTTTTTAGCCGCTTTCTGCATGAGGGAACCCTAGCATGTTAAAAGAAGAATTGAACTTCTTTATTTGTCTGTCTTTCTGTCTGTCTGTCTGTCTGTCTGTCTGTCTGTCTGTCTGTCTGTCTGTCTGTCTGTCTGTCTGTCTGTCTGTCTGTCTGTCTGTCTGTTGGAAATAAAGATTGATTTGATTTGACTCTTTGCCAGATGGTAAATACAACTACACTGTTCTTCCTGAAACAACAAGCGCGTCACACAGCGTCCCATGCTTTCAAGCCCGTATTTTGTTCGTCAATCTAAAAGGGGCTGACTGGTGGCCTGAGGCAGCCGACGTGACGTAAGTAGAGCACCCGTTCTCTGCACCAGTATCATAGCCGGCGTCCAGCCGAAGCAAACTCAAGACGCTTGGTCAAGTGCGATGTTCGTTTGGTATTAGTTAACAGCGAATTAACAGATGAGCAGAAATACGGCGGGCTAAAAAACCTTGTTGTTCTTATCAGCGGTAGCAAACTCTGAAAACTGTGGAGGTTATCGCAGGACTACAAAGGCCAAGTTCCTTTTTAGAGTGTTCTTCTATTCTGTCAAAACATCGGACAGAGTGAAATGTATATTGGCTCTGCATCAAAATAGAGAGAAAAACAGCTTTATACTCTACCTGTCTCTCTCTCTCTGAGAGCGTGGAATGACCTTTTACTTTTCAGGCACGACCGAGCTAAGCACGTCTCCTGCTCCTTACGTGCTTGCTTGCTCCCTATAGACCAAACTACTATCCCCTATATATGGGGGACAGTCCAAGTAACCAGCCAATAAGAGCGTGTTGTTTTTTTTTACCTTATGAAAAAAATAAAGTGTAAAATTTATAAACACATTATTAGTCAGAACCCACAAAAATAATTTCAAGCAAAATGTAGGGGTAGTATTTGAAACAATTGTAACATAATTGTAAACAAAGGAACGTGGACAAAAAACTGGCTTGAATCCCCACGTTACACTGTAAATGTCATCGAAAGACGATAGTCTTGCGTCTGTAGAGAGTAAACAAAACGTTTATGTGATGTTCTGCGCAATAAAATCGCTTAATGGTATTCTTAAGGCGCTGCGTTAGATTGCCTTGAGCGTGTAACGGAGGCGAACAAGCGCATCTAGGCATGTTAGGCACGAGCGCCATCTGGCAGTTATCTTCGAAAACGAAGGCGTGCGCGACCGCGGAGAAAGATGCGCGCCAGTCTTGGAAGTGATAAGGTGTAGAATGCAAAGCGACGATGGCAGCTGCCACCACCGTGCCATCGTAGCAAAGCCTTGGAAACACCTTTTTCAGCATCGCGTTGCACTGTCAGCACAGTGCCTTAAACTCTTAAGACCTCAGAGTTACTTCTGTGTGCCTCTTCTAGTATGAAGGAAGACATAAAAACATAGACATGTTGTTATGGCACCTCAGATATGCGCAATATTTGCGTTGACAAGCGCACAACCATGAACGCTAAACCTTCAGCAATATTGGTCGGCGCTGCGGATGGGGTTGGCCGTTTGAGGCTGTTTGAGATATCGTTAGGGTGGACAAACCGACAAATGTACAGACAGACATACCAAAATTTTTTGTCGAAGGCCCCTAAGAAAGACTATCATCTTTAAAAGATAACTTGCAAACGGTAAGGTTATTATCTGTCTAATGACGTCCTTGCGAGACAGCTCCCCGCTAGATCTTTGCACTGCGCTATCGGCGACTGTTGGTCATGTGAATGTTTCGCTGTAATATGTGTATTGTCATGAACAAGTATGTTCTGAATGAGTCATTGTGGTGCTTTCTATTGTCCGTGTAAAGTTTATTACTTGACTAAGCGAAAGCAGCGCGAAAAAAGACTGATAAATGACAAAGAGAAACAAAACTCGGAAACGTCTCATCTTTGAAAAGGGCTACAGTGGTGGGGCTTCCGTACACTTGGGCTACTCAGCCAGTAACAAAATAGCTCACGGACTATCGAAGTTCCAGTGTAAGGTTCGCTTGCTCATAGCGCTGAAGAGCCCCTGCAACACTCTTCAATTATGGTTGAAAAAAACAGCTGATCAGCAGTCAAGGCTTTTAAGAACACGCGAGCCTAATATTACAGCACGGCACGCAGCCTGGAGTGTGCGAAAAATTCTCGAAATTTGCTGAAAGTTACTTACTCTTCTCTCTTACGCTTTTCAATACAGGCTCAAAATTGCTGCATAACATACGGGCCAAAGCATCGCCATTTATTCCCTAGACCATAGTGCGCTCGTTAGTTACTGGGGCCGCCACGGGAGGCCGTGACCTGTTCGCGCATGCACGTGCGATTGCACAGAAAGGTCGCGCCTTCGAAAAGAGAAAAAAGTGTTCGAAGTCAAGAGGTGCGCGTAATGTATTTTTTTTTCTCATTTCAACCCACCCTGCTTTGCTTTCGGTGCTTTAGTAGGGACGAGAGAATAGAGAATGCGATAGCATCGTGCGATAAATCTTTCAAACTCCGCGCGTACTGAGTGGTTCGTTTTTGCGGAAGTCATTTCGTGTGACAGTAAGCTCCTTTGCATAGTCCAATTTATGGCTACATAGAAAAGTGTCCCAGCGGCCCTTCCGCATGCTCAGAAGCACATAATGCATGTAAAGAGTGAACGCGAAGATATGTTTTGAATGTTCAGCGCTAATTTATGTGCCCAATTACAATTCTTCTTTCTTTAAGATAAACACCCAAGCGTTCGGCCGTTTCGGACCATCACAGGTCGTGAGTGCCATGTTTTCTACGGATTGATTGATTTGATTGATATGTGGAGTTTAACGTCCCAAAACCACCTCATGAATATGCGAGACGCCGTAGTGCAGGCCTCCGGAAATTTCGACCCCTGGTGTTCTTTAACGTGCACTCAAATCTGAGCACATGGGCCTACAATATTTCCACCTCCATCGGAAATGTAGACGCCGCAGCTGGGATTTGAACCCGCGACCTGAGGGTCAGCATCCGAGTACCTTAGCCACTAGACAACCACGGCGGGGCGTTTTCTACGGAGAACAAGTAGGCAGTGCTGTATGGGAAAACGAGGAAAAGATATATTTTGTTAAAGGTAACATTATTTTACCTTTGTCGTCACGTAAATATTTCATTCTTCTAATCAATAAAACGGCTTTTCTTTGAGCGAGACAAATGAAAAATTACCATTAAAATATATACTATTCGTTCTCGCGCACACAGGCACCCGTCCCTATTTTGTAGTTTCCTCGCTACTGCTGAAAAAGTAGTTTCTGTGCGTTAACGATCCTTCATCATACGATTTATTATCTTAACGCGATAGCTCAAGAAAACGTAGTGTAGTCGTCGGCTCACTGCTTCTTGGGCGAAAATCAGCATTGTTCAGGAGCGAAAAATCACCATCAACATGCAAATGACACGAGCTGTTAGTGGCACCGAATCCTATGTTATTTCTTGTGATGATGTTTTTTTTTTGCGCCTCAAAGTCAGCAACAAGCGTAGGCTAATCGACCCAACAAAAAGTCCTCTCAAAAGAAAAGTCCTCGCACGAGACACATTCAGAACACTAGATCAACAGAGAACAAATATTCTGCTGAATTGTTCGAATAAATTCCAATTCCGCCATTTAGTTCTAGTAACCGTTCTTATATTTACCCTGGTATTATTCTCAGTTACTTCTCAATATTACTGTCTCCGCCATGGTGGTCTGGTGGCTAGAGTACTCGGCTGCTGACCCGCAGGTCGCGGGATCAAACCCTGACTGCGACGGCTACATTTTCGATGGAGGTGAAAAGGCTGCAGGCCCGTGTGCTCAGATTTGGGTGCACGTTAAAGAACCCCAGGTGGTCGAAATTTTCGGAGCCCTCCACTATGGCGTCTCTCACAATCATATGGGGGTTTTGTGACGTTAAACTCCGCATATAAATTATCTCAGTATTACTGTGTCTAACAAAATAAAACGAGCCCTTAAATTTACACTTTCCTCCAGTCGCCAGGACAATTCGTGGTACAATACGCAAGAAAGAGTTTTGAGCTTATACGTTTAGAAAATAACAATATCGGAGGTATAACGTCTCCAAAACACGATATGATTGTGAAAAACGCCGTGGTTGAGGGTTCCGGAAATTTCGACCGCCTGGGGCTTTTCAAGGTGCACCTAATACGAGGTACACGTGCCTTAAACAACGCTTATAAGATTATGCAATGGAGCATTGACTCGAGAAATCCAACAGATTTTTTCCTTCGGGGGACGGGGGGGTAGCAAGGCCTAATTGTTTCAAAATACGGAATTTTGAAAAAATGTTGTCCGGGAATATTGAAGGAACATATTATAGGAAGAAAACGCGAACAATGTGGAATGAATCACAAGAGACGCCTTAATCACAATCACAAGAGACGCCTGCATGGCGTCACGCAGCACGTGCACTTATTACGAGCTGGCAGCTGACCAATAGTTTCTCGTATACAACCTAACGGCACCAAGTCTGACAGTACGAGACCCTCGTTAATGAATAAGGAATAGAAGTGTACATCTAAGGGCTCGTTTTTCCGCGTTTTGACACAATATTATTGAGATATAACAGACAATAATGCCAAGTGCCAAGGAATGGAAACGAGAAGATATTAAAACATATATATATATATATAATATATATATATATATATATATATATATATATATATATATATATATATATATAAGGGAAAGAAGTGTATACCTAAGGGCTCGTTTTTCCGTGTTTTTAACACAATATTAATGAGATATAACAGACAGTAATGCCAAGGAGTGTACAGGGGAAGTTATTAAAACCAATGGAATGTAAATAAGAAGAAAGAAAAGTGGATGAAAAAATTACCAACTGTGAGCAGGAATCGAACCTACGACCTTCGAATTACGCGTTCGATGCTCTAACCACTGAGCTATCACAGCGGCCCTCCCTCCATCCATTTTTTTGGGTTTATCTGTGAATTTAGAAGTAGGAGTGACAGTCAGCGCCATCTATAAGCCAAACAACGAGTGTGAAACACTCTTATGCGCATGTTTGGCGCCACGTAGCACGTGAACTTATTATGAGCGGGCAGCTGATTAATTGTCCCTCTTATACAACCTAAACACACCAAGTCTGCCAGTAGGAGGGTCTCGTACTGGCAGACTTGGTGTGTTTAGGTTGTATAAGAGGGACAATTAATGAGCTGCCCGCTCATAATAAGTTCACGCGCTACGTGGCGCCAAACATGCGCATAAGAGTGTTTCACACTCGTTGTTTGGCTTATAGATGGCGCTGACTGTCACTCCTACTTCTAAATTCACAGATAAACCCAAAAAAGTGGATGGAGGGAGGGCCGCTGTGATAGCTCAGTGGTTAGAGCATCGAACGCGTAATTCGAAGGTCGTAGGTTCGATTCCTGCTCACAGTTGGTAATTTTTTCATCCACTTTTCTTTCTTCTTATTTACATTCCATTGGTTTTAATAACTTCCCCTGTACACTCCTTGGCATTACTGTCTGTTATATCTCATATATATATATATATATATATATATATATATATATATATATATCCAAGTAGATCCTTCGTGAGCAATCACAACGTGAATTATTTCGACGTTTCGGCCTAGAGGCTGGCCTTCATCAGGATGAAGGGAACAGCTTTTTGGTGCTCAGATTTATACACAGATTTATACAATCCTGAATCACAGTGGAAGAGAGAAGGAGAAAAGAAAAAACGTAAAAACAAAAAAAGAAGGAAAGAAAAAAGAAAAAAGAAAAAAAAGGATAATATAAGCTCGACTCCCCCCTCCACCCGGGCGCACCCTTACACTCTTCCATCTCCATCTCTCTCTCTTTTCTCCTTTTATCCTTTAGGATGTCTGCGGTCTGTGTATCCTTCCTTTCACCAATGCATTTTTCCCGACCAGACAGCGCCTTCTGGCTCTGACAGTTCTGCGTGCGGGAAAAAGAGCTTTTTTTAAAGAGTTTAAGCCTTTAGCTACTCAGCGCCCCATCGACATCTCGTCCTAGAAAGAGGGGCACCGCGTATTGCCGCAAAGGCTGGCAAGCGGGTGCTATGGAAGTTCTTGCCCGCTTTTGGATTACGCGTGCAGTTGGACGGCACTGCAGCTGCGAAGGGCAATGGACAACTCAAAATAATTACAAGTGTAACTACTCTTCCTGAGTACAGCTGTCGTCTGTCTCTGTTTTTAGCCCCGCCGCAGTGGTCTAGTGGCTAGGGTACTCGGCTGCTGACCCGCAGGGCGCGGGTTCGAATCCCGGCTGCGGCGGCTGCATTTCCGATGGAGGCGGAAATGTTGTAGGCCCGTGTGCTCAGATTTGGGTGCACGTTAAAGAACCCCAGGTGGTCAAAATTTCCGGAGCCCTCCACTACGGCGTCTCTCATAATCATATCGTGGTTTTGGGACGTTAAACCCCACAAATCAATCAATCGTCTCTGTTTTTACCTTCCTATCTGATCAGTTGCGCCGAACATGGCATGCCCAGCAGCAACCCTGTGCACAATCGGGAGGCCCCTACTGCACGCGTAATGCAGAAGCACGAAAGAACTGCCGTTGCACGCTCTTGCCAGCCTCTGCGGCAATCCGCGAAGCCCCTCTTTCTACCACGAGATGTCAATGGGGTGTTGAGGAGTTAACGGCTTAAACTTTAAAAAGCTCTTTTTCCCCCATACCAAACCGCCAGAGCCAGGAGACGCCGTCTGGTCGGGAACAATGCGTTAGTGAAAGGAAGGATACACAGACCGCAGACATTCTAAAGGAGAAAAGGAGAAAAAGGAGAGAGATGGAGATGGAAGGGTAAGGAAGAGTGAAAGGGCGCCCGGAAGACGCCACCTTAAATTCTGCCTTTTTTTCTTTTTTTTTCTTTTCTTCCTTTTTCTATTTCTTTCGTTTTTTCCTCTTTCTCTCTCTCCTCCTCTATTTTATTATTGTATAATGCTGAGCACCAACAAACCGTACCCTCAATCCTGATGAAGGCCAGATTCTAGTCAACCACGTTGTGACCGCTCGCGGAGGATCTACTTGACTACATGCAACGCTACGGCCAGTGAACCATCATCCCTGCCTGTCTATATATATATATATATATATATATATATATATATATATATATATATATATATATATATATATATATATATATATATTTAATAATTTATTTATTTATTTATTCTCACACTCTGTCTTAACATTAGGCCTGCGAAAAGAACGGGAGCCCTTTTGTGGATTTTATGGCAGGAACTCTTAAGGAGTTGAACAGAGAACACAGACATTTGGAAAAATGATTTTGCTGGACAACAAAGACCTAAACACGGATGTTTCCCTTACACAGAAACGGCAGAACGTTAGCTTTCAATTTAGCAAGAAATTTCAATGAATAGCAATGTGAATGGTTTTACCGTATTATATTATAAATAGCAAAGGTCAATGCGAAAGCAAAAAAAATGGCAGATCTCACGTACTGTGGGAATCGATGATATACGAAGCACGAATGAGGGTCGTTGATATAGCACTTTAAAATGAGCACAACGTTACGAGGTGGGCTTAAGTCAAGCCTTGCATAACTACACTCAGCGACAACTTTTCTTGGCACTGAAAGGAAAACTACGGAGCCAAATCACATGCATCCTACGTAGCGCCAGTGAAGGTAGTTCCAAAGTAGCGCCCGTATTTTCAACGTGAATTGTAAATATTTCTCCTTTATTTTCTACATGCAGCTATTTCAGACATGACACAGCTCACATCAGTAAGATATTTGTTTTTTTTGTATAACTGTTGTGATTTTGCGTTTTTTAACGCGTGAGAATGTCCCACCATTTCATGCGCACCTCAAACGCTAAGCGGCGTCTGCGTCTACATGAAACGCTGATGGGAAATACTTCTAAAATTGTGGCTGTTGGTGCGCCCCCGTAACTTTCCACAGCGTTACAAGACGCGTGCAAAACGGACTACTTCGCGTAGTGCTACAAGTGCAGAACCTCCGCCTTCGTAGCTTTCCCTTCAGTGCCAAGAGAAGTGGTCACCGAGTATAGCACGATCGTGTCTGCAAATGACATTTACCTTTGTTGTCTGTTCCCGTCACGTAGTACCACATTTCGTGTATACGCAGCTGGCGAAACGGCCACGAGCACGCTATAGGCGCAGCATTGTAGTCATGTTTCACATGGCACGCATATCATTATTATTATATTTGGACGTAACATTTACCTTCGTCGTCTATTCGCGTCACTCATAATTTGGTGTATGTGGAAACGGCCGCGAGCAGGCTATGAGCATACCCCGTAATCATGTTTCACATGACGTGCTATTAAGATTATCATGTTTAGACGTGTCTTTTACCGTCGTCGTCTATTCACGTCACGTGATACCAAATTTATTATAGGTGTAGCAAGCAAAACGGCTGCGAACGTGCTGTGAGGGTAGCATGTGGTCATGTTTCACATGTCACGCATGTGATGATTATCATGTATGAACGAGACTTTTACCTTCATCATCCATTGATGTCACGTAACAACGAGTTTGGTTACGTGAAGCTAGCGAAACAGCCGTGAGCGTATCACAAGCATGGCATGTAGTCATGTTCTTACATGACACGCATTTAAAGATTACCATCTTTGCACCAGTCATGTATGTTCGTCATCCATTCACGCCTCGTAATACCAAATTTGATGAATATGAAGCTAGCGAAACGACGGTGGGCACACCATGAGCGTGGTGTATAGTCGTGACTAGTCATAACACGAATATCACTGCAAGAGCAGAAAGACCATTAAATGTAAATCATGACAAATAATCATATACATGTAATGGTTTTCATGTTATGACTGGTCACTTATTCTCTTCATATAGTCATGTTATGACATACTAATTTTGGTATCGATACCAGTATCGAGATGGCCAGGTGAGCTAAAAGTCGTAGATAGATAGATAGATAGATAGATAGATAGATAGATAGATAGATAGATAGATAGATAGATAGATAGATAGATAGATAGATAGATAGATAGATAGATAGATAGATAGATAGATAGATAGATAGATAGATAGATAGATAGATAGATAGATAGATAGATAGATAGATAGATAGATAGATAGATAGATAGATAGATAGATAGATAGATAGATAGATAGATAGATAGATAGATAGATAGATAGATAGATAGATAGATAGATAGATAGATATCTACAAGAAATATCGAAGAATGAAGTTTTTTTTCATTCAAATACTTCATTTATGAAATTTTGACTAAACTCGTAACAAGAACGATAGCATAATAGTTCGAAAACTCACGTTGCCCAAATGTGGAAAATCGCTGCCGTGAGACAGCAGCCTTGAGAATATCGCTTTAGAAACTGTACAATACAGCGTCTCCTTGCATAGCGTCTCGCATTCACCGTCACCAAAGGCGATGGTACATGCTCCGCCGCGGTGATCTAGTGGCTAAGGTACTCGGCTGCTGAACCTCGGGTCACGGGATTGAATCCAGGTTGCGGCAAATGCATTATAGATGGAGGCGAAAATTCTTCAGGCCCGTGTGCTCAGATTTCGGAGCACGTCGAAAAAACCGCTGCTACTACGAAATGTCATGTCAGTGAACAGCAGATTAGCAATTAATTAAAGTATGGAAGGTACGCGTGAAACTACCACGCCAAGGAAGCGATGCCTCGTTGATCCGGTAATGCACCAAAGTAAACACAAACCCTGATAACAGACAGTTTGGGTATGCCCCCTCCCCCCCACCCATATTTGTGGCACTCTACGACAACATAAAAGCAATCAACTGTGCAGACTACCACCCGATAAACCATATATTTACAGTGAAGTCTGATATATAGAAAATTTTAACTGTTTGAAAAGCACATTGTATTAAGTTTTAGTTTTGGTTATTTATTCTTTACTCACCCAGTCGCGCTTCATTCTTCGGCGTGCGTTGATGCATGTGGCAACATGTTGCCGACAAGGTTCTTTCCAAGTCACGTTACCCCTATAATTTGACCATGTTTGCGATAAGGACCAGTTATGCAATTTATCATTACGCCCAACTTCTTATTCTATAAAAGTTGCACTGCTACTTTACATGTACCTTTCGTTCGGTGCACTAATAATTGTAGTGTACAGAGACGAGTAGTGGCTGCCGAGGCCATGCCATGGTCACAGCTGGTTCGACGCCAAGAGCCAGGGCCAGATCACCGCACCGGGACCCCACTGGTGTTGGGGAATAGGGGGTTGAAAGACAGAGATGGAGCATAAAAATAAAGTAGAACAAAAAACGCAGGCACACATGCACACACAAAATCAACCCACTCAGAGTAGTAGGTCGCAAAAAGCCAAGTAGCGCTTGCACTGCCTTCGTATGTGATAGTGAGCCAAGACAATGGCGTAATTACCTCTTATCTGACAGTGGCTGGTCATCTAACTTGTTGAGTTCACTAGAAATGTCATGCTGAATATGTTTCTTAGTATGAGGTTGTGTGCCATAGTTGCAAGTGGCTCTTAGGATAAGCGAATTCAGGTTTTTTTTTTTTAGGGGAAAGCTCCGCATGGTTTGGGTCACTCCCTAGCCGCAGTAGTATGTTGTTGTAGTAGCCACGTCTAGTTAGTTCTAAGAATTGCTCACTAGATGGCGTTGTGTGTGTATATCATTGAATATAGTATCACAACATGGCGTTCGTGGTTCTCGGATAATGAGAAGTTCACAGACTATCAACGGAGTAATTGATAATGAGTGAGGTGAAGCGTTCGTCAGTTCAATGCGTGCTCATTGTAATAGGAGCAAATGAACGCAAAGACAGACAGACATATGACGGGCAGACTGACAGACACACAGATGAACAGACGGAAGATTATCTCAAAAATTAAATCTGTGTTTCCGCTCGAGGTAATGCGTATTGTCACTGAAGAAAATAATTCGTGGCTTCCTGGACTCCTCTATCTATCTGGTGGTATTGATTATTATAATCAGAAACACTTTCAAGGACGACAATTTAGTAAAATACTGCTTCTTTTCATTTCTCTCGCAATAGGTGGATATGAAAACAGCGCGTCGTCTGCTACGGTACTTCCAGCTGGAGGTCTATCCGATCACTGCTTCAAGGTGCCTGCTGCGCAGTGTACTGTGGTAGAACACACCCGCAATTTTGTGACGCATTCGTTACCGCCTGTTCAATGTTTGTGTTCATAAATAAATAAATTTCTTTTCGCGAAAAGATAAACGATATTTTGCGCATTTCAGGATATGGATATAGGCAACCGCGAAGAACGGCAAGAGGCGGATATCGAGTGCAGCATCAGGTTATTCTTTGAACACGGGGAAGTCTTTTTGCAAAACAACCTCGATTTATTACTTCTGAGCCCAAGTAGTCACCTTTTAAATATAACTCTCACATATGGCCACACGCTGCCAAATGTCGAAATGTATACGATATCAGCATAAGCATGCGTACTCTGCCTGATCAAGTACGACGCTATAGTGCCATTTACATTGCGCATTATCTATCGCCAACTGTTCCAATTCACTATATTGAAATCTGCATGGTATCTTAGCCACACAAAAATAACTACTTTTACCACTGACCAACTTGAAAACTAATGGTTGGATATTACGTGATGCTGTGTTGAGCGTCAAAATCATTGGATGCGACAAAACACGCGTGATAACTCCTTCTGGTGCGAAGCAACGTGCATGTGTCCGGAGGTGCATGCTGCTTGAACACTTTACTACTGTGTCGCAACCCCTACTACTGTGTCACCACTTGCCGGTACCCTATCAAATAATTTATGAGAAGCTGAGATACAATACCTACAGAATTGGTACTTGTAGTGGTGGCGCTGGTCGTAAAATGTATGAAAATGATTAGAAAAATAATGAAATAAATAGAGCTGTACATCCTTGAATACTTTTTAATAGCACGATTGCCTACTCTTTTGGCTCATGCAGGTAAGCGGTAGTCGTGGAACTCGCCCGCTGATAACGTTATTCTTCACGGCCTTCTCGTTTATTTCGTCGCATGACATCAAGATTGTGCGACAGCTAAGCAGGGGCACATATGGAATAAATGAATGCGATGTGTTTTTTTAATCCTTCTGCAGTTAATATAGTAAGCTGACAGACAATCTTCATCCCTGTTGTGCGAAAAGAATTGTTCGAACTCTACTACGCAGTAGCAGCATTACTTCTCTAATTTCGCATTAATATGTGTTGGGTGTTCTTTAATCTTACAAATAAATTTATTTCAGTCGTGTCATGTGACCATTTTAGTAAAACTCTGCACAAAGGTTGCCAATACAAATTTTAATTACGTGCACTGGGCACACCATTCGACGGTGGCGCCATCGCAAAAGCGACCACCACTCTCCTATTGGTTTTTTGTAAAGACGGCAAACTGCCCCAATCCAGTACACCATATTCTACCTATAGTCGCGCTGCTATTTCTGGACTTATTTTGACATGATTATTTGCTTGTGAGTTAAGCAGCACTGGGCAACTCTGTTTTCGGCGATAATACATACTGGCGCATTTTCCGGGGGCCGCCATCTAAACTTTGCTCTTCTCTCATCCTTAGCTGCAATGACATTGACGAAAACGGGCGCAAGTAGGAATCATTGATAAATCACCCCTGCAGCTACTCAAAAAAGAAGAAAACAGTTGGGTCACGTACTTGGATTGTTGACTAGAGGGGCGTGGTTAACTTTAGGTTATCACGTGTCCGTTAGACATGTGATGAAATGCCTACTTCGGACGTGTGTGAAATCGCAAAAATAGCAATCATTCAAAGAAAGCTTGATGTCTTTAGATTATGCGAGAGGGAGAGGGGGGCACTTGCATGTGTCGGGACGGTTTATTGGTATCTTACGGCACCTCAAAAACTTTACTGAATGACCGGTTGGTGTTACTGCGCTGCGTTATCGAGTGTTTCCTAGGCAGCGTGAGGCACAGCATGTGTCCGTCAACAACGAAACTGGCTACAAAACCTTGAATTAACCACTGCAGTCGCAGCGTATATAAATAGATATTCAGATAATTGCAGTGGTTCTCGAGAAACGCCGCAGTTGACGCTTTCTCAGAATGGATCTACCGAAAAGTCCCTACTCCGGCTCCAGACTCAAGTACTTGGTCCCTTGCACGAGCGACGAAGGTCGTCTGTGTGACTTATTTAAGGAACTGCCCCTGTGGAACGAATACTTGTGGCCTGCAGTATGCGAGGTCAACTGAGGGAGTCCTCACCGGGTGAGTTGTCATTTGTCTAACTGCGTGGCGGTCCCTACACTTTGGTACCAATACCGCACAGACATGCTACCACAATCCTGACCTACTTGATGACGCATCACCACTGCGTCGTTTCGATGGACTTAGGTGATTACGCCTACTTCACCACAGAAATGCAGGAAAAAGAAAAACAACTAGTATGTGAAGCTCTTCGCAAGAGCTTGAGCCTTCGAAAATTGCAGTTGGGCATGTTGCTTTTCGGCTCGTCTTTCACGTGGAACTTGGCCGAGGCATTACCGCATCTAATCCAGCTACGAGATCTCAAGCTCAGTCACGTGCCCTCCGACCGCACGTTCATGAAGGCCCTTTCGGAGTTCCTGGCGAGCACCTGATCCCTGAGGACGCTTACCCTGACAAGCATGCACATTGGGCGCAATAACAAGGTACTTATTATTAAGGGACTCCAACAGAACGCGACAATCACGACCCTATCAGTCCACGCAAGCGTAATCGCAGACTCGCCGCAGGGTGGAACAATGTTCCCCCAATACTTGAGATTCAACAAGACTCTGCACACATTAAGCGTGTTGTCAGGGGCCATTTTAGATTCATCAATATTCGCCCGGTAATCCCGGCTCTATTCCATAATGACATCCTCTGTGAGCTGAACCTTGTCTGCCTTGAGCTAGGTACCTGGAACTGTGAGTACATCACCGATATGCTGATTAAGAACAAAACTCTTCGAGGATTTCACATAATCGATTGTTTATGTTTGCATCATGACAGCACGAACGGCCGGCTTGCTTCATTTGCCAATGATTCCTTGACGATACATCCCTGGTTGACAGCGCTCGCAGGAAACAAGTCATTTCGGGAGCTGATCTTGTGTCTTAACTGGATCAATGCAGGTTATTGTGGTGCCTTATTCAAACGCTTGCGCGTCACATTTATCTAAGGAAAGTCACTATTCAAGACTTCTAGGACGAGCATGTAACCCATATAAATCGGGCCATGCGGGAAGCCGGCGTACAGGACCGCTTTTCCCTCGGTCGGTACCGCATCTTGAAAAACACTGTGGCTGAGCTTCCGCACTGTGAGCGGCTGTTCGACATTACCGTAAACACTAATAGGGACGGCGATTTAGAGCCGCTGTGCACTGCACTAGCACTTCTGCCGACGTGCGCTCACGTGAAGTTTCTGTCTCTGATTATTATAGGCAAGCTGTTCAACAGTGAGGTGAGCGCGTTGAGTGCGCAGTACATCACGAACACGACAGCGCTAAATAGAATTCGTCGGTCACTTGGACGCCATCAACCACGCCGAACTGACGCTGCTGCAGGCGCTGTCTCTCGACAACACCATCCGGAAGCTGTCAATCCGCAATCTCTACTTCGATGATACCGAGATTCAGATGCTGGTTGACTTGTTGAACTGCAGCCTAACGCTGTGCCACCTCTGCATCGAGACGTACAACGAGCCATTGATCATTTCGCTGGCGCAGAAGCTGTCCCAGAACATCTCAAACAACTTCATGATCCTTGGAGTGCATTTTCCGTACTTCCGGGAAGCGGGCACTCAATCATTCATCATCCAGGAGGTCGTGCATCGCAACTCGTCGCTGGTTACGCGCGCGGCTCACTTTCCGGCAGGAACGAGGCACAAGTATTGTGCGCACGCTGCCGAGCTGGTGCGTTTTAGCCCTGGAGTTGTGGAAAAAATGCAGGAACTGCAATCTGTTGACGAAAACGAGGCAGCGTCCCGAATCGGTTACAGCCTGAAGAGAATCCTCGAATTGCATTGTTTCATGTGCGTGGCAGGTGTAGTCAAGAGCAGTGTGAGTTGCCACAGGCACGAGGACGGGCAGAAGCAGTTGCTCGACCTCAATCATGCCTGTTGGCTAGGCATACAGTGGTACCTGAGGGTGGATGACATCCTGGATTGAAAGTAAGTGTAAATTCGGTCGCTCCGTCGCAGCTATTTTCTATGTAGTCAGACGTTGTTTTCACCGGAACTTTGCCATTTTGTTATGCCGGCACAGCGCTAGTTGTTTGGTGCACATGCAACGCATCTTATAGACTACAACTATAGCTGATATTTCACGAACTTTTAGCCCTGAATAGCTCGTAAATCAAAAAATAGTATCTTCACTTCACCAATTGTTTGGACACTGATGCCATCAACTTAACGTCTTGCAATTCATAGTTGAGAATGTATTGAGTAGTGAATTTAGATCAAAAATGCGCTAATATTTTTGCGCATTTAGAACAATAAGTAAACTTTGCTTAATTGCAATGTAATTTTTATTTTTTTGCATCATCAACGAGTGTAAGATTTCATCTTAATTTATACTTTATTTTTCACTGGCCATTGATAAAAAGACTACTTAATAGCGTTGACAAAAATTTTCACTGTTCATTATGTTGCTCTTACAAGTCAATAAATTTTACAACTCTTTGCTTCTTTTTATCTATTTTCTCGCGTATTTGCTTGTCGAGTAACTATTTGCGCGCGCCTAGTAGTCGAGACAGTCTTCCTGTAATCTGTCATCTTGCCATTGCTATCGAAGGGTTCTTTATTATCTTGGTACTCTAAGAATGAAGGTCCACCGACGCAAGAGCTACGGAAAGTCTGTCACATTTCCACACTGAGTGCGCTTGATAATAAAGAACAAGAGCGAAAAGTATGGTGGTTTGATTTGGAAAAGCTTGTACCTGAAGGGAACCGAGGATTCACTCGGTCATACTGTTGCCCGAGGAAACTTTTTCCTCTATGTGTCGTTCCACAATTTCTTTAAAAAAAAAAAAACTTCGGGCAGGCACTGAAGAGCCTCTGAGGTGTACACTTTAGGTTCAAGGGTGTTGCATGTGTCGAAAAAGTACGTGGCAATTTTCAGGCTGAAAATTCACTCGCTGAAAAAAAAACTGCGCATTGCTTTTGCCGGAAGGTCAGTTGCGAACGTCCAACACGTTGGAGAATTTGCTCTCTGTTCGCAGCGTCGGAGTGACTTCTTGTTTGTGACCCGTCCGAATTCCACTAAGCCGCCAATTTTATCCCCACAAGTTAGTTCTCACTGTGTCGTATGGTCCCTGCTCAAACTTCTATCAAACGTTAAAATGGAAAGTGTTTTCAAATCACCAAAAAGGGAACATTTACCATGTAGGTACCCTTCTTCACGTTACCACGTTAAACGGATGCCGGAAGAAATCTGTGCTTACGCAGGCCTTTAGGGCCCTTACACGCACTTCCCGCACACCTGCTCTGCATGGAGCGGGACCCCATGCAACCCCCAAGGGGAGAGCGAAATGGCGGCCCGGCGCCAAAATGCAACACAAACGCTAGCCGCATGAGCTTTGCATGAGCGGCTCTGATGCGCACTCTGGTTAGACGACGCGACGACTGTTGAGGCTGGCAATCATTTGGCGGAGCTTCAGTCTTCCAGTTCAGCAACCATCACCAACAGCAGACGACGCTGACAAGTTCTTGAATGCGTTGGTCCAATCCGCTGCGTTTATCTTGAAACTGAGGCTGTTGTATTTTCACAACGCGTTTTTCGGCCGCAAGTGTTGCGTCTCCGTAGTCATCTGTGTTCGAGGCTAATCACGCGCTCCCTTTTTGTTATTGTCGTCGTCATTACCACACACAAGTCGTATCGCTGAAGTTACATTTGGCGCGACGGCGATCTTTTACAGCTAGCTGGAATGCGGGCGTCAACACGCTGAAACGTTTTGTATTACAATAAAGAAAAAGCCTACAGTGACAACGGCATTCCACACTGCGACACCGCGATTCTATCTACAAATAGCCGAAGGAATTGACTGGTCAGTAATGTTTATGATTGGGCGCTGGTGTATATCGTTGTGCGCGGCTTGCTGACGCACTCTTTACTTTGCTCTATACAAGTTCGCGTTTGCTCTATAACAAGTCACAATAAGCTCGACAGGTATTGAAGTAATTGAAGTTTCAACCTAGAAGAAAGTGTTTAGTATGTGTGATATATTCATTAAATCTGGCATTAAATATATGTGCATATCAAATAGTCAAGTATAATATGAGAGGCGCTATAGCTTGTTTTTAAAAGCATGCAAATGTGAAGCGTAATGTCTGTTCACATTTCATGCAAGACACGTTGTTGCTGTCGAAACACATGTCTACATTTTTTATTGGTGTACGTAAAAAATGACACCACAAATATCGCTGTTGTTTTAACTCTTCTGAAGGTACTACAATTTATTTGCTACACATTCACTTCTACATTCCTGCTGCTCACCTTATCATCTTTTCCCATTGGCATTAGGAATCATCGCATACCCTGACACAGCCTAAATGCTACGTGGACTTACATGATGTCATAACCAGGTTTTCATTTCAGAATATTAGGTTTCTCCACCCACTTGATTGTTCTGTGGATGATGTGCCACAATTTTTCGGTGCTTCAGCTTCCTTTTCCCCTGCTTGAGTAATTGTTATTAGGAAATCTTATGTTTGGCTACGTTCACAGTAGTCCAGTGAAAGGCATGTTTGAATAAAAGGCGTTTTTTGGACGCCAATGAAACCATAAATCTCGTTTACTGACGCATACTTGTGCGCACTGTAAGGTAAACCTTATTTTTCGTCACTCAATACCTCAGTCTCATCTGGGGAGCCTGAATTCCATTGACCATTTCATATTCTGCTAGCTGGCAAAGAGTGCCGAATGCAGTAAAACATGGCCAGCATCTAAGGCATTCCCTCTATGATGAGTTGAGCTGTGCACAACGTCTCCTTCTAAGACACCTTTGCAGATAGCAATCATTTTGGGGCATGATAGTATCAGTAAATTTAAATCATTTGTCGCTCCTGCAATTCATGAATTTTAAGGTTCTTGCAAAGAAACCTTTCTGAAAATGTAAATGTGCTGAAATGTGTAAGGCTTCAAAAGAGACAAAATCTGTTCACTGCTCAGTGGGCAGAGAGCTTTTCTGTTCGCTTTAACTCTGGCTACATAAACAAGAACAGCCACAACGTAGAGTAATACGTTGTGCAAGACCATTCTATTGGCACAAGGCATGGCCTTGGCTTTAACTAGCTGTCCTCGGGACAACTTGTGATGCAATTTGTGATGTCTTCTTTTTTTGGCTGTCAAGTTATCCTATAGACTACTTTGCAAAATCTGCCATATTATCCGGAATTTGGACTGGTGTGAAAGTGCTTGATTTTCAGCATTTTATTTTCAGTGCACATGTCCTTCTATTTTAAATGTGCATGTAATGTGTGCCTTCACGTTATGTGCACACATAGTCATGGCACCAATTGACAACTCTGAAGTGAGCACCAGAATGAGTGTGGGCTGCCACAGGGGCGTAGACAGATTTTTTTTGTGTGTGTGAGCGGGGAATTGGAGAAGGGGCACCACTATGATCTCAAGTGGGGCCCGGTCCGTGGATGTGATCGAGCATTATTTCGCACTATGAGGCAAAATATTCGAAAAAGGGAGGAGGGTGTGAGCCCGGTGTGCCAACCCCAGGCTTTGCCACGGGGCTGCATCAACGTTGTATACCTTGCCCTACTAAGCATAAGATGTGTATGCATAGCCTCTTTCCACTGACTACAGGGTGAACATTATGTGCATGTGGAGTTGAGATGGGGCATTGGCATGCTAATATTTTTGTTGTATCATCCCAAAATCAAATATCAGTCATTGCTGTACTAGCCCATAGAGCTGTTTCTTTCTGTCACCTGTGGTAGTAATGTAAATGTAGTGGGTAGATCACTAATTGTTTTTTGCTGATAACATGAAATGAGTGTCTTTCATATTGCTCCTGTAATACTGAAGCATCATCAGCAAATTGCAAGCCCTTCTTGAGTCAGTCGGATGAGACATTTTGTCTGTCTTTGACAGTCTGTAGCCGTAGAGCAGAACAGGAATGGCTCAACATGCTCATGAACACCCCAAGAAGATTCACGCAGTGTTATTACTTTTGTAATATGTGAAATACTCTATCTGTAGGTGTTTCACTAGAAAACTTTGCTTCAGAAAAACCACGTTATTGAAAAAAGTCTGATTTTATTTGCAGTAAATTTATATCTTGATCATGGTCTTTCCTTGTCTTACACCAGACTATCACATCATCCTTATACAAAGTCAATATTCATTTTATTTATTGCTTTTTAAAGTCACCACTGTCAGAACAAATAATAGTAGATAAAAATCCACCTGTTGTATTTCTTCTTCTTACAGTGGTGATGCATAGTGCCAAATTTCATTCATGCATTTATTGAGTAGAAAGCTTTAGAAGTGCAGAGGGGGCACCAAAACCTACAAAACAAAATCCTGGTGGCTGACCATATGCCACTGCATTTTATTTAAAAATAGTATAGCACAGTGATAAAGTGTCAAAAGGTCTTACTTGCTAAAACAATAAAATGAAATGACATGCACAGCTGCCCAGTATCTGAATTTTATTCTTAACAAAATCAATATAATACAAATGCAATAATGAGTTGCTTAATACCAGTCACGACATTAAACTGCATCTCGAAGAAATGCTGATGAACCTGAACAAAAGAGGGGTCATCAAAATCATAATTCACCTAAGCATTGTGTTAGTATCAAAGGCCACCACAATGGGTTAAGTGAATAGCTGTCGCAAAAAAAAATTGGCTGATCCTACATACTTTTGAAATCGATTTTATGCGAAGCACAAAGGAGGAATATTGATTTTTCACTTTTAAATGAGCAAGACGTTACGAGAAAGACGTGAATTTTGCCTTACATGACTTCCATGTCATGATTTTTATGTTTGGGCATGTCATTTACCTTCGTCGTTTATTCACGTCACGTGATACCTAATTTGGTATATGTGGAGCTAGTGAAACAGCCACGAGCGTGCTGTGAGCGTAGCATGTAGTCATGTCTTACATGACATGCACATCACGATTATTATGTTCGAACGTGTCATTTACCTTTCTCGTCCATTCACATCACGTGATACCAAATTTGAAATATGTGGAACTAGCTAAATGGCCGTGAGTGCGCTAATAGTGTAGCATATAGTCATGTTTTACATGACACGCATGCCATTATTATTATGTTTGGACATGTAATTTACCTTCGTCGTCCATTCACGCCAAGAAATACCAAATTTGATATATGTGAAGCTAGCAAAACGGCCGCGAGCGCTTCATGAGTGTGGCATGTAGTCACGTTGTTACATGACCCGCATGTCATCATTATCATGTTTGGACATGTCACTTCTGTTCACCATGTGGTCACGTCACACCATACCAGTTTTGCAACATGTCATGGGGTCAAAAGCACCAAAAGAGCAGTAAGAACATGAAACGTGAATCATGACATTCATGTAGTGACTAGTCACTTATGCTCGTAATATTCATGTTATGCCATTATGGAAACGTCGAAGAGCTAAAAGTCGTAGGAGGCTAGATAGATAGATTTCATTAGGTATTCCTCTATGGTGCCAGCTATGTTTCTGTGAATTAGGAACCCCACTCCCAGTTCTCGTCTGTCAGCCAAGCCCCGATAGCAAAGGACGTGTTCATTCTGTAGCACCGTATATGCCTCATCTGTCCTCCTAACCTTACTGAGCCCTATTATATCCCATTTGACACCCTCTAGCTCCTCGGATAGTACAGCTAGACTTCCCTCACTAGATAAGGTTCTAGCGTTAAACGTTGCGAAGTTCAGGTTCCAATGGCGGCCTGTCCAGATCCAGAGATTCTTAGCACACTCTACTGCGTTGCAGATCTGACCGCCACCGTGGTCAGTTGCTTCGCAGCTGCTGGGGACTGAGGGCCGTGGGTTATTTGACGTATGCATGTGAGAGGTAGAGGCCATATTCTGCACCAGGGTGGCCAATCCTTCTCTGGTGAGGGAGTGCGTTCTCGGTGGTGGTTACCGGTGAGGCCGCACCCAAGACCTCATGATGCAGTTCCATCACCACGCGGATTTTTTTTATCCTGTTGCGAACTGCGCGGCACCGGGATTTGAACCACGGACCTTTTGCATGTGAGGCGGATGCTCTAACCACTACGCCATCGCTGCTTATGGGAGTGTCCATCGATCCACAAGTGCTCGAAGGTCTACAGAGCGCATGTCACGCATTTTCCACTGTTGATGATCTTATACTACATCCTGCTAAAGCCAAAGTTTTCTTAAAACTGAATTTTCAGGAGGGGGTAATCAATGACGAACCAAGCTTGCTTACAACCTTCCTACCTCTGAAAAATTTGATCCAAATAAAGTCAAGGCAATTCATCAGATGCCAAAGGCAATAGACTTCAAGGATCGCTGTGCTTCTGAGCTAAAGTGAACTACCTCTCCAGATTTCTAGTTGAATTGTCATGCGTATTGGGGCTTTGCAGGAAACTCTTTCCTAAAAATGCACCATAACAGACGGGGAGGCAGCAGGAGGAAGCACTCGAAAAGGCGTGAGTTTGTGAGAAGAGCTCGATTTCTAGCCTTTCTTTGAATAATTAAATCAGCTAGAAATCCAATTTAATGTCAGGAATTTCGGACTTCCAGCAGCTGTCTAAAATGGACAGCAAGTCCCTTTCGTCAGCAGAGCACTGACAACAATGGAAGTTAGTTATGCACAAAGAGAAAAGAATATTCTGGCCATTGTCTTTGCCTCAAATTTTATTAGTATATACTGTCTGATCGTACCGGCGTACCGGCTTAAAGCCGGTACGCACCGATGATCTCACCAGAGAAGGATTGGCCACCCTGGTGCAGTATCTGGCCACCCCCTCCCGTAGGCATTCGTCAATTAACTCACGGCCCTCAGTCCCCACCAGCTGCGGAGCAACTGACCACGGCGGCGGTCAGATCTGCAAAGCAGCAGAGGGTGCTAGGAATCTCTGGATACGGACAGGCCACCATTGGAACTTGAACTTAGCAACGTTTAACATTAGAACGTTATCTAGTGAGGGAAGTCTAGCTGTATTATTCGAGGAGCTAGAAGGCATTAAATGGGATATAATAGGGCTAAGTGAGGTTAGGAGGACCGATGAGACCTATACTGTGCTACAGAATGGGCACGTCATTTGCTATCGGGGCTTGGCAGACAGACGAGAACTGGGAGTAGGGTTCCTAATTCACAGAAACATAGCTGGCAACATAGAGGATTACTATAGCATTAATGAAAGGGTGGTAGGAATTGTAATTAAACTAAATAAAAGATACAAAATGAAGGTAGTACAGGCTTACGCGCCTACATCCAGCCATGATGACGCTTCAGTTGAAAGCTTCTATGAAGACGTGGAATCGGCAATGAGTAAAGTGAAAACACAGTATACTATAGTAATGGGCGACTTTAATGCAAAGGTAGGGAAGAAGCAGGCTGGAGACCAGGCAGTATGAGATTATGGCATCGGCACTAGAAACGCCAGAGGAGAGCTACTAGTAGAATTCGCAGAACGCAATAATCTGCGTATTTTGAATACCTTCTACCGAAAACGAGAAAACCGCAAGTGGACATGGAGGAGCCCTAATGGCGTAAATAAGAACGAAATAGACTTTATAATGACCGCACACCCAGGAGTCGTGCAGGATGTGGAAGTGGTTGGCAAGGTAAGATGCAGTGACCATAGAATGGTACGGGCTCAAATCCGCCTAGACTTGAAGAAGGAACGACAGAAGCTGATACGCAAGAAGCCAATCAATGAGCTAGCACTGAGAGGGAAAGTACAGGAATTCAGAGTGTCACTGCAGAACAGGTACTCTGCTCTTAGCGAGGAAACCAACCTTAGCGTAGATACAATGAATGATAATCTGACGAGTATCATAACGGAGTGTGCAGTGGAAGTTGGAGGCAGGGTAGCTAGACAGGACACCGGCAAGCTTTCCCAGAAAACGAAGAACCTAATCAAGAAGCGTCAAATCTTGAAAGTGTCAAGTACAACAGACAAAATAGAACTGGCAGAGCTTTCGAAGCTGATTAATAGACGTAAAGTATGCGATGTAAGAAGGTATAACATGGAGAGAATTGAGCACGCTCTGAAAAACGGAGGAAGCGTCAAAGCATTGAAGAGGAAACTTGGGATAGGCAAAAGGCGGATGTATGCACTAAGGGATAAAGAAGGCAAATTAACTACCAATATGGATAGGATAGTTAAATACCGGAGGAGTTTTACAGAGATCTGTACAGTAGCCGAGACAACCACGACCTTAATACTATAAGAACTAGCAGTAACCCAGACGACACCCCACCGGTAATGATAGAAGAAGTCAGAAAAGCTTTGGAGAGCATGCACAGAGGCAAAGCTGCTGGTGAGGATCAAGTAACATCAGATCTGCTGAAAGATGGAGGACAGATTGTGTTAGAAAAGCTAGCCACTCTATTTACGAGGTGTCTCCTGACGGGAAAAGTACCAGAGTCTTGGAAGAACGCTAACATCATCTTAATACATAAGAAAGGAGATGACAAGGACTTGAAGAATTACAGGCCGATCAGCTTGCTCTCTGTAGTATACAAGCTATTTACAAAGGTAATTGCTAGCAGAGTAAAGAAAACATTAGAATTCAATCAACCAAAGGAACAAGCAGGATTTAGAACAGGCTACTCAACAATTGACCACATTCATACTATCAATCAGGTAATAGAGAAATGCTCAGAGTATAACCAACCACTATACATAGCCTTCATAGATTACGAGAAGGCGTTTGATTCAGTAGAAATATCAGCCGTCATGCAGACACTGCGGAATCAGGGCGTAGATGAAATATATATAAACATTCTGGAAGAAATCTACAGGGGATCAACTGCTACCATAGTGCTTCATAAAAAAAGCAACAGAATACCAATAAAGAAGGGTGTAAGGCAGGGGGACACAATCTCCCCAATGCTATTCACTGCGTGCTTACAGGACGTTTTCAGAAGCCTAGAATGGGAACAGATAGGGATAAGAGTTAATGGAGAGTACCTCAGTAACCTGCGCTTCGCCGATGACATTGCATTGCTGAGTAACTCAGGGGATGAATTGCAACTCATGATTACGGAGTTAGACAAGGAGAGCAGAAAGGTGGGTCTTAAAATTAATCTGCAGAAAACGAAAGTAATGTACAACAACCTCGGAAAGGAGCAGCGCTTTGCGATAGGTAATAGTGCACTTGAAGTTGTAAAAGACTATGTCTATTTAGGGCAGGTAATAACCGCAGAGCCTAACCACGAGATTGAAGTAACTAGAAGAATAAGAATGGGGTGGAGCACATTCGGCAGGCACTCTCAAATTATGACAAGTAGATTGCCACTGTCCCTCAAGAGGAAGGTATATAACAGCTGTGTCTTGCCGGTACTTAGCTACGGAGCAGAAACCTGGAGACTCACAAAGAGGGTTCAACTTAAATTGAGGACGACGCAGCGAGCAATGGAAAGAAAAATGGTAGGTGTAACCTTAAGAGACAAGAAGAGAGCAGAGTGGATTAGGGGACAAACGGGAGTTAAGGATATCATAGCTGCAATAAAGAAGAGGAAATGGACATGGGCCGGGCATGTAGCACGTAGACAGGATAACCGCTGGTCATTAAGGGTCACCAACTGGATTCCCAGAGAAGGGAAGCGGGGTAGGGGGAGACAGAAGGTTAGGTGGGCAGATGAGATTAAGAAGTTTGCGGGTATAAATTGGAAACAGCAAGCACAGGACCGGGTTAACTGGCGGAACGTGGGAGAGGCCTTTGTCCTGCAGTGGACGTGGACAGGCTGATGATGATGATGATGATGACAGATAGATAGATAGATAGATAGATAGATAGATAGATAGATAGATAGATAGATAGATAGATAGATAGATAGATAGATAGATAGATAGATAGATAGATAGATAGATAGATAGATAGATAGATAGATAGATAGATAGATAGATAGATAGATAGATAGATAGATAGATAGATAGATAGATAGATAGATAGATAGATAGATAGATAGATAGATAGATAGATAGATAGATAGATAGATAGATAGATACGCTCAAAGTCGCCGAAATACACGAAGAAATGCTTCGCATTTACAAAGCGCCTCTCGTGTGCGCTAGGACTTCCTTCTGGTCATCGCTGGTCCTCTCGTCGATATCACTCTGGCTAAAAATTATTTTGAACATTTGAACAAAAATGGGCCGTCCAGCAAGCCCACAATACAGCTTTGTGGTTTCAGAACTCTCAATCGCAACGTGGAAGCCCTGAGCACGTTCGCGTGCTTCTTGCCGCACTATAATGAAGGTTATCCCATGCATGCATCTGCAAATGACAGGAAAGCGACAACATTATGCTTCCCATTTTTGGTATTGACCTTAACGCTTACTTAGAAACGCGCGCGTAGGATAAAAGTGACACGGAATAACACGGTACTAGATGTAACGCAATACGCAAATTGAAAGAAAAGCAGCATATTAACTTTTTTATGTTTTGTTAGGCTAACACTATCCTTTAGGATAGCCCGTATCTATGCCTTCCGCACGCCTTCATCAGTCTGAAATACAAATACATACACTCGTGGCCCAGATTTACGGTTTCAACAGAAATGTGGACACAACACTCCCTTGGCACCGCAGCTTCTCGCAATCTGGTAACTCACCAACGAACACGAGCACAACCTTCGAAGCTGATCAAGCACATGAGCATACGAGAAACCTAAGAAGCTGCAAAGGCTACCAAGTTTCTGCCAAGTACCAAGTTATACAAAGTTACAGCTCCTACAACCGTGTGGTTACAGAATTGCATAAGTAGTGCAAGCTCTCCAAATTACACTATATGCAAAGAAGATGCTGCTTAGCGTCCACCCCATCGAACGCTTGACAGTCACACCAGCACCTTGGCATTCACAAGTTGAACTCAGGCATTCTCAAAATCTACGAGTTTGTATGCAAGATCATACGTCAATCAGTTTGATTCACAGACGCCCGCCGCAAAGATCGGGTACACCCGCCACGTTTGCTCTTGCCGAGGAGCATCACTCACGTCGAGCGGCACAATTAATATATCAGCTTTATCGTGCAGACTGTGAAACGCACGAACGCAAAAGTACAAGAGATATCAACATGCGGCTACGATGTCTCGCATTAAATTTCACTGCGCTCATGATGTATCGAATCACGCCCGCGTTGCAGCCATAGTGTGAGTGCCCCTGGTGACCACGTGTCCTCATATTTATCTACAAAACTTGATAGCGGTGAAACGAGAAGCCCGAGAGTGCTGCGTGTGCACCCTTGCTGCCTACGAGAGTGGAAATTTGTATGCTGCACTTGGAACGAAAGAACCTGTTCGAAAGAGGAAATACGCCCATGAACACGCCTGGGGGAGGCACGTGTTTAGTTCAAAAAAGACAGTGCGACAATCACGCTGACATCAATGCACTGTTAAGATGTTAACTCAGTGGCGGTGCTGACGTGTTCGCACGCGGTGTTTTTTTTTTTTTAACCACCGCAAAAGTTGGAAACCACATGCGTTTCGACTGCCATGTGCGTTTATGCATTTTTATCAACGCTGCTATCACGCGCTCGGCACTGTCTTCATGCCATTGCCACCGTAGTGTAAGCTTTAAAGAAACTCTGCCAGATAAGCTCGGGCCATTCTGTATACCATCCTAGTTCATGAAAAAATTATAAACCGTTTCCCCGAAGGGAACCCTGATAGTATGCGAAGCAGCAGCGGTGCGCATGGCGTTGACCCGGTTGAAACGGCTGTGGAAGCGCGTGCGGGAAGAATGGTTTCGAGCGAAACTCGGTGTACCGTTTACTCCAGTAAACGTTTTTTTAAAACGCAATGACACGGAAGGCGGCTGGGGTTTCGTGCAAGATTCATCGCAGATAAACGCAGATTTTACTCCACTACACGTTTTGTGAGACATAAACACACGGTAGGCGGGTAGGGTCTCGTATAAATTTAATTGCAGATAAATGCAGATAAAGGGTGTTTCCACCACTTGACGTGTGGTCTAGCGTTGTAGGAGGTGAGATGTTGAATCGAGAGAGAAGTGTGTCGCGAGCGGATGAAGAAGCCGGCAGCTGCTGGCACTGCGGCGAGCGAGCTGCGGGTGAGGTAGATTGACCTCAGCGCTCCCCAGCGAGGAAGCCGAGTGAGGGAAGCGCAACGTCAATGCGCAGCTGCGGCGTGATGCAGTTGCCACTGCTCTAGGCCTGCAGCGAGGAGAACGTGTTGCGGTGCGTTCATATAGACACACGTAAGAGCGGTGTCGCACACGGGAGTCAAATAATTGTTCATATAAAGTTGTTCTCATTCACTCAAGGAGCTGTCTTGCTAGGATGCGTCTTTCCATTACAAAGTAGAAACTGGAGGCTTACAAAGAGAGAGAGAGAGGAAAGGCAGGGAGGTTAACCAAGCCCGGCTCGGTTGGCTACCCTACACTTGGTGGGGGGGAAAGGGAGAATAATATAAAGGAAAGAGATAGAACAGAAGAAGAGTAACAAAGAGAAGAATGAATAGCCAGCCCGATACTACACATCACGGTCTCACACTGTTCTTTCGCAAGCGCTCGTGACGTGTGGTGGTCCTTAGGAAGTGAAAGAGGGCTTTCGTGGCTTTGCGCGTGTGCGAAACCGTCGGCAAAGGTACCAGGATCTTCTTTTCTGTAAGCGACCGTGCATCCAGCTGACAGGGCTTGGCTTCCATAATACGTCGTTCGGACTGGTATGCTGGGCAGTGGAATGGAATGTTCTCAAGCGCTTCCTCGCAGGCGTAGATGTTGCATGCCGAACTGCTCGCCATTCCAAGGAGACGAGAATACGCAATCGTACATGCCACGCCCAATATCATGCAACATAGTAGAGTTTCAGCGCATCGTGGGAGCCCGAATGGCAAACAAAGTTGCAAGTTTGGGTCGATCGATTACAGGCGCGCTTTGGAGAAACCCGATGTATTCTATTGTAGGAGAGTTATACGGCGAGCAAGTGATTGTAGCCGCTTTTCATTGTCCGTTCTCAAGAATGGTATGGGCGTTCGCAGGTCTTGGTCGTGAGCCGATCAAGAAGCTTCATCCGCGCGGTCTATGCCGACGATTCCGCAATGACTCCACTACCATTGAAATACAATATCGTGACCTCACTTGAGCGGTTCGTGGTAGTCGTGCCTTATCCGATATGCTGATTGTTCGTGCAATCCGTACTGCGTAATAACCGTACTGTCTGCGAGGCTGGCCTCTAGTCGCAAAAGATGGCTCATTGATTAGGTTGCTGCCGAAGAATGTACTTCACTGCACCTTGAAGCGCTGCGAGTTATGCTGCTGTCGACGTCATGGTGTGAGAAAACTTGTATTGAAGGAACACATTACCAGATAGAACAACCACTGCTCCTGTAGAGCAGCATACATGTTTAAACATGTATGCGGCTAAAGTATATTTTGTCTAACAGACGCAAAGTCAATCGCTTCAGGACTAGCGGTGAGATGCATGCCATCTTAACGATTCCAGAAACCGATAAGCGCGCGTCAGGTTGACGGAGGCTCCATAACGCAGAAGCTGGACGCATCGCAAGTTTGAAGCCAGGCGATAATATGTCCTAATGTTACGTCCCAATATCTCGAAACGAGTAATGGGGCCTCCGTGCTGTCAAACACGCTATATGATGTGACGGAAGCCGTGATAAATGCCGAATGTGTGCTTTGAGCGTATCGACAATTCTATGCATTGTGACCGGCTGTTCTTGTGCGATAACAATAGTTGATACCGTCGATGAGCCTCTCCGAAGGGCAAGACATGTCCAAAGCGCTTGGCTTGTACGCTCTGTAGTGCACGAATGTCAGTCTTGCACGTGTTGGACAGGGCAGAAAGGCTGTACCGGACAAGTCTGAGAAAGAGAGCTGTATAGATCTGCAGAATGGAGTTCATGGATGGGCTCCACGATTTTCCGGCAATGAACTTGAATACGTTATCAATGCCAATGAGCTTTTTCTTCAGGTATGCGACATGTGGGTTCCAGATTAGGTCCTGATCTACGATGACACCAAAGAATCTATGACAGCTCTTATATGCGACTGATCTGCGATCGATGTACAATGGATAGAAAGACATCGGTTTACGTGTAAATGCCACCACTGCGCATTTTTCTGTGGCGATAGTCAAACCTTGCTGGCGAAGGTTATGCCGATGTCATTGTTGCCGCCTTCTGTATCCTTGGGCGCACTTGAGACCATGTCACGCCGGACACCCAAATGCAGATATCATCAGCGTAGGGAGATATATAGGCCGTTTGTGGCAGCATTTCGGTGAGCCCCACCAGAACCAGGCTGAAAAGAGTCGGGCTCGAAATGCCGCCTTGTGGCACCCCACGACTTGTGTAATGCTTATTCGTAGACCCATCTTCAGTTAGAATGAACATGAATCTCTTTGTGAGGTAGCTTCTTACCCATCGAAAGACACGACCTCGCTTCGAGAGCATTGAGAACAGCCTCATGTGTCACGTTCTCATTGGTACCTTTCACGTCTAAAAACAGAGGTGCCGACAGTCGCTTCTTACCTTTCTGTTGCTAAACAGAGGTCACTAAGTCAATGACGCTATAGATTGAAGACCGGCCTCGTCAAAAGCCAGTCATAGTATCAGAATAGATGTTATAATGTTCCAGGTACCATTCCATACGTGGAAGCAGCATCCTCTCCATGACCTTGCCGACGCAGCTTGCTAGTGCCATAGCCTGGTATGGGGCCAGAACTAATGTAAACTTTCCGGGCTTCAACAAAGGCACCATGTGACTGCACTTCCACTCATCAGGCACCATTCCATTTAGCCAAGATTTATTGAAAATGCCCAGGTGAGTGCGCTGCGCTTTCGAGCCTAGATGACGTAGGGCAGCATAGGTCACTCCATCCGGACCTGGGGACGATGAGCGCCTGCATGTGTTCAGTGCTCCATGAAGTTCTTCCATAGTGAATACAACCTCTATTTGCTGATCTCGTGCGACTGCGACGTCCTGTGGCAATGGGTCAATCGGTATAGGGATGTCACCAGCGATATTTGCACAAAATTCACCAGAAACATCAAGCTGTGAGCGACGTTGATGCAGCGCCAGAGCAGCGAAGGAATGACGCTGTTGCGGATGCGAGTGAATGCCTCGAAGAGTGCTCCATATGCGAGACAAAGGCTTTCGAGGGTCTAGCAAGTCACAAAAACTCTTCCATCGTTGTTCCTGCAGTTTGTGCATTCGACGCTGGATTTTCTTCAGAATGCAACTGGATTCTTTGAGGTCATAGATAGATTTCGTGCGTCTGTATTGTCTTTCTGCACGCTGGAGGACAGCTCGAAGTTGTTCCAACTTTGTAGAGTGCGGTACGTCTCGATTCTTGCGAACATATCTTCGTGGAAGTCTCCATCGCACAACAAATCACTTCTTCAACGGATTCCGGTGGTTCGTGCATGCTCTTGCTCTCCACTGATATCTGATACTCTTCACAGCCAATAATTTTTAGTGTCCTGGGAAAGGAGAATCGTGCGAACCTCTGGCTGTCACGTACGTGGGGATATGGTCACTGCCATGGATTTCAATATGTGTTAACCGTTGGACTTTCGTGATAATACTATGTGACACTAAAGTGAAGTCCAGGCAACTGCTACAAGTTACTCCTCGGAGATAAGTATGACTGCCATAGTTCAACACACGAAGCCCGTGTTCTGAAGTGAGAACAACTAAGTTCGTGCCTTTTCGATTTGTCCTGATGCTTCCCCACAGTGGATGATGGGCGTTGAAGTCACCCATCGATATCCGAGGTGCTGGAGTCATCTGTTCACCTATTCGACGTGACGGCGCTATATATGCGCCTATCAGCGTAAACTACAAATTCTTTCTAACTTATAGACATACGTAGTGATTTTCAATGTTAGACTCTACTCTTTGGCGAACATAAGTGAGTTCTTTGCGGATGTACACAGCCCCTTGACTTCGCTCAAAGCACGATGAAGAAACGAATGATTCATACCCCGACAGGAAAATATTTTTGAAAATGGGGTTCACAAATGACGATAATGGAAAAATTATTCTTGAGAAGGAACTGTCTAAACTCAGGCATTCTTGACTGTCGACCTCTGGCGTTCCACTGAAATATGGGAGCACGCTCGACTTTTTCTCGGAAAGGCTCACGTGGTCTAAGGCACGCCATCTTGTTACTGAATGCCGGCAAGAATCGGTTCTAGTGTGTTCAAGACTTGGAGCGCGCATTTATCTGCAAAAATTTGTAGGCTAGCAAAGAGAGTGCGGATAACACTCATGAACGACCTAATACAGAAAAAACTTGTACCTCTTGGGCGGATAGACTGCCTGCTGGGGCGTAGCCGTTGTTTGCTGTCGATGCTGTGGTTCCGTAGACATGTGTACCCGCGGTAAAGCGGGCCAGTGGGAATCACATGTTCCCTTTTGCGCCACAGTGTCTTTCGGTACCTCTAGATGTGCCCCGCCTGGTGGCGGGGGTGGGGTAAGTCACATTGGTTGTGGCGGTGGTGGTGGTGGTGGAAGTGGCGTAATTGAAGGCACATTCGGCACAGGGCTACTTTTTTTTCTTTTCTTAGAGCACCGCCGTCAACTGGAAAACCGTCGTTGAACAACCGCTACCGCTTCCTTTCGTGGGGATCTGCCTTTCACCATTTGTCTCAGAATGCTCCTCTCTTTCTAGAGCACTGGGCAATCTTTGGATGAGGTATCATGGTTTCCGTTGCAGTCGCTGCATTTTAGGCGAGTTGCTTTGCAAGCCTCTGCTTTGTGGGATCCGGCGCAACGTGGGCATTCTTGCTTGTTGTTACACAAAGCACTAACACGACCCAGTTTTAGATGATTGTGGCACTGTAGTGCCTTGGGATGAATGGTAGAACAACGTGACAAAAGTGACCAACCTTTACATGTGATGGGATGCAATCACCTCTGAAGGCCATCTTGGTGCAACGAGATTTGCGAAGCCGGCACACTTGCAAAATGTCTGTTGCCTCAGTTGCTGGCCTTGTGACTTATGAGCACAGGAAGGTCTGCGTTCGGTATGGAAACATCAACGTCATAAATGACGCCCTTCATCGTGTCACTACCCTGCGGAGTGTAAGCACTGAAGTTGATGCCTCCAAGCTTCGTAACAGTTTGCAAGGTATGTAGCGCAGCCGGGTGCTCTACGTCTATGGACAAGATATTCTTCCGTGGATTGAGTCTAACATCACTTATCTCATTAGGCACGATTGCTTCGAGACACACTGATATCACTTGCCTGTTCATGTTTTTCAGGTTGATCAAAGTGTCGACAGGAACAAAAAGCATGGTATGGTGTTTAGAACTGTACGCAGCCTTCACGGTAGAGACGCTGACTGGCGAAAACGCGACGAACATTTTCTTTTTAGCTTTACGCTTAACTGTAGGGATGAAATCGTCATCGCTGTCTTCACTACTCGCCGTGTACAGTTTAGTGCTTCACTGGTACTTTCGTGCTTCCGGCTGTTGCCCTTGGTTGAGGTAGACGATGAACGCGACGCCAAGTTCGGAATTCGTACTGTTGGGTCTGGATCCACTGCGGCCCGAAGGAGAGCGATTATCCTCGAATAATGCGTAAAGTCACAAATAAAACACCAAACGAAATATGCAGCGGTTGGCAAAAAAAAACATTTTCTTCGTCGTCGTTCCCGCTTACAAAGAGGGTTCAACGCAAACTTTGGACGACAGAGAAAGTGATAGAAAACAAAATGATAGCTGTAACACGAGTAGACAGGAAAAGAGTATAGTAGTTCAAGAAAAGAAACTGGTGTTAAGCAAATCTTAGTCCAAATCAAGTAGACTAAAAAATTCACAGCGTATCCACGGAGTGAATGATGATGAGTGGGGCGAAGCTTCGAAAGGTATTATCGGCAAACTCGTGAATCATCCACTGGCCGCGTCTGCCTGTCTATCTGTCCATCTGTCTGTTCATTCACCCGTCTGTCTGCCTCTCTGTCCATCCGTCCATCTGTGCCTCTGGCTGTTTGTCCGTATGCCTGGCCGTCCGTTCAGTCGTCTGTCCCTCTGTCTGTCCATCTCTCCGTTCATCCGTCTGTCTGTCTGTCTGTCTGTCTGTCTGTCTGTCTGTCTGTCTGTCTGTCTGTCTGTCTGTCTGTCTATCTATCTGTCTGTCTGTCTGTGTGTTTGCCTGTATGCCTTTCCATCCGTCCTTTCGTTCATTTATTGTATACGCCAAGTAGCCCCATTTCGCATCTTTCTATCATATATTCATATACAAGTACAGCCATCCAACGGCCATTCGAAGGACAGAAACGAGATATGGCTACTACATACAGGAGACTCACGACCTACGCCTTTAAGACCTTCGCGCCTAAACATAGACTTGAGCAGTATATATAACGCGTTGGCAGGATAACGACTGATAGTTAATACTAACAGACTGAATTTTAAGACAAGTTGAACGTGAGAATGCGAGAGCTAAGTTATGTGGGCAGGTGAGAGTTTGTTAGTATAATGTGGCAGGAGCAAGCACCAGACCGGGCTTATTGGCAAAATATCCTTAGTGCTGCAGTGGCTGATGAGGCTGGTGGTGTTTCGATGAGTCGGCACGCAATATGAACGTGCATTAAATGGCGGTTCTTGGCCGTTATCTCGCCCCGCCGCGGGGGTCTAGTGGCTAAGTTACTCGGCTGCTGACCCGCAGGTGGCGGGATCGAATCCCGGCTGCGGCGGCTGCATTTCTGATGGAGGCAAAAATGTTGTAGGCATGTGTGCTCCGATTTGGGTGCACGTTAAAGAACCCCGGGTGGTCGAAATTTCCTGAGCCCTCCGCTATGGCGTCTCTCATAATCATATGATGGTTTTGGGACTTTAAACCCCACATATCAATCAATTAATTGGCCGTTATTACACATCAGTCGTTTCTCTTTCGCGAGTGGGCATTTAAGATAAAAGAAGGCAAGCGTGCAACAATCACACAGTGGAAGTCGGAACTACAAAAGCGCGAGTATGTAGTAATGTCTGAGGTCACCTATTTTAAATCTCGATGATGCCATATTTATCAAACAGTTTTTATGATAACACGCGTTCCTGGCACCAGGGCGCCATTCGCCTGGGACACTCGGGCTCTCTGACCATGTGAAGACATTCTGTCGCGGAACGTCATGCACATTCAACCAGATGAACGGAAGTGTTCCTGAAGCATATTAAACGAGCCTAGCTTTATTTTCTCCCAATAGAGCGGTCATTTCTGCGTCGTCAGTCAGTTGGCTGGTGTCATGTGCCACAGGAATGTAGTTGCTAAGGCACGGCCATCCAAGAAACGCGGACTTTCATTGGTCTTGCTGCCCAACAGTGTGATCTTAGCAACGTCTTCTGCAACACAGGGTGCAAGGAATCAATACTATGCAGATAATCTTACCATAGTGTGACCGCACATGAATATTTATATATGCAAACGTGACCTCGAGCTTTGTGAAGTGCTTATCTGAACGCTTACTCTCGAAGCCCCTCAAGTAACTTCAGGCTGCGAACAGAGCGTTTTAAATTTGTTCTAAAATTGCTTTAGAGCAATACCAAACTCCACACACTGGCATTAAGCTCTATATATATACTGAAATCAATAATGAGGTTAAAATAAGAACAGTACTCTTTTTACCTCAGGGTAAAGTTATTAAGATTGCTTGAGTCGTAAGGTGATAATATACAAAGTGAGCTGGGCTTTAAAAAGAGGTTAACCTGTGTTGTAACGACAATATAAAATCATCATAGGCTTCTTGACCAAATCGCACTAGTCAGCTTTCCTTCTTTCACCGCTCATACATCTGTATTTCAATAGATTTGCCATCACTTCTGTCCTCGTTCTGCTGGTACGCGCCTATTTCAAAGTTAGTGGTGCAAACGTCCGGTCTGAAATTACACAGTGACAGACCTTCCTGTGTGCATGGTGCGCTCAGTTCCAGATTCGGGCTTTCAATATGGGTCAATATTAGCTCACATCACTCGTGATTTAGGGGCACTTACAAAAAAAAAGTTTGTCATAAATTGTCACCTCTCACATTTCAGGTATAGAACTGTCCTCTATTGAAATAAATGAGCTGTTCACGAGTTTTTGTAGACTACTCATTGTAATGTATCGTCATGTGCGGTATAGTATTTCCGTATCGAGGTTGAGGCTTGCCTACTTTGGGGATATGCGCTGAATTGCGTAGCCATTTCTAAAAATAAACTTGCACGCACTGTCTCAAATAGACATCCTGCATTGCTTTGCGGTGCAATGAGAACAGTCAAAGATTTTATTGTTATTTTAAACTGTTGTATTTTAGAAATAGCAAAACACAGAGAACTGCGTCGCTCAAAGAACAGTTGCGAACATTATCTATATAGGCGTGGTCGCGAGCGCTTTCTCAGCAGACGTCTACAATAGGCTCGCATATGGGATGTATTTTCAACGTTTTACGTTTAGACAAACGTCAGCACAAAAACCAACCGCCCCCTGGAGCGTCTGTATTGGCTTACACCAGCCTTTTGTAGAGCTGCGCGAAACTGGACACCATAAGTTTACAACAGCAGCGCAACCATTACTTCGTTTGGCAATACAATCCGCTGTTATCGGAATAATTGCTTGGCCATTGTGAGGAGCAGTGATTTTTTTTTGTCTCCAGGTTTCCATGCTCTCCCGAACTTCTGGCTCATTTGCAAATAAGACAAAATTTTAGAATGATGCGAAGAGTTCCGCAGTGAAGGCACGTTTTAGAGCGTTAGCTCTGCTCCCGTTACAGATCTAGGATACGACTTGCACATGCTATTGACTTTGAAGCTCGAAGTCACGGTGATGTGCTGGGTCCATTTGTTTGCCTCTTTCACACACTCCTCCCTGTCGGAGTGCCACGAGGCGGCGTGCGTGCCGACGCCGGAAGCTACGACCTCGTGACCTCCTGCGTCAGCGCCCCGCCACGGTGGTCTTTTGGCTAAGGTACTCGGCTGCTGACCCGCAGGTCTCGGAATGTAATCTCGGCTGCGGCGGCTGCCTATACAATGGAGGCGAGAATGCTGTAGGCCCGTGTGCTTAGATCTGGCAGCATGCTAAAGAACCCCACTAGGTACAAGTTTCCGGAGCCCTCCACTATGGCGTCTTCCAAAATGGTATGGTGGTTTTGGGACGTTAAACCTCATATATCAATTGATCATCAAGCCAGTTTTGGCAATGCGAATGGCAGAGGGACCCGCTCCGCTTATGATAGGCGTAGTTGGGTTATTTCCCACCCGAGTCACTATTAACTTGCAGTTCGCTTGCCGTGTTTATGGCCAACCAAAATTTGTCAGCAAATATAGTTCATTTACTGACCATAACTTTCACTAGTAACGCGTTTTGTCTTTAATTAATAACGCGTTTTTCGATGACTTGAAGTAGTTGGGTGACGAAGGCAATCATACGTTGGGTGATTCAACAAGTAACGTTAATCACTGTCTGGCAAAAGTGCTCCACCTTGGCGACAACAATAAAAAAGTGAACACGTGCTTGCGTTCTTAGTTACGCATATTTTCGTGCTACCAAAATAATTAGTTGTTTCTCCTAATCTCCTTCGTATTTCACTTAGCACACACAAATTCAATAAATTCACGCTTCTTTTCGACTTCTTTTGTGATGATGATTGGCTTGTTAGCTAGGTACCATCTAGCGAATTTCGCGAAAAGACAACGTGCAGCTGTTCCTGCCGTAAAGGGGCGCAGATGTGCGGGACGCAGCCACGGCCTGCGTAATACGGCAGTTGCGGCTATCGCAGTATAAGGTTTGTTTTACACAATCCAACCAAGGCATTCCTTAGGCTGAGAACAACACTGCGTCCTCACCGTATAGCTTTTTTATAGTCGCTGCATCGACGCTACGAGGAGAGCCTGCAAAAAAATAAAACAAAGTTATAGTTGTCATAAACCTGAAAAACACACATATAGGTCCGTTTCGGGGGAAGCTCCTTAGCAGTGGGTCGTTCTCTCTTAGTATGTTGTATTAGCCACACCTAGTTAGTTTTAAGAACTGCTCACTAGATGGCGTTGTGTGTTAAACTAATAGTGCTAGATAGCATTAATGGTTTTCGTATAGTTCACAATGAAAGAGGATAAATGGCGCTATTGTGAAAAAAATTCGTAGCAAACTCATGGAGTGAATGATGATGAGTGGGGCGAAGCATACGTTCATCCATCCGTTCGATGTGTGTGCTATAGTGTAACAAGAGCGAACGGATGGACGGATGAGCCATGGACGGATGGTTCGCCCCACTCATCAACATTCACTCCGTGGATACGCTGTGAATTTTTCAGAGGAGCACTAAACGCGGATATCGGGAAGTTCGCTGGCCTGTAAAAAACTATTGCCCCAATATAAATGAGGAAATAAAATTCCACGTTCGTAATGTCAGTTACGTAATTTTGTGGGAAGCTTCTGTTATAGACACCTTGGATGATTTTTTTTACTATTCCTGCATAATAAACCTTATAAAAAAAATTGAGGTGTTTTACGTGTTAAAGTCAAAACACGATACGAAGCATGCTGCAGGGGAGGACTCCAGGTTTTTTTTTTTCTAGGCTTAGTTCCTTTTACGTGCACCGAAATATAATTGAAGCTGTGGAAAATCTACATATTGTGTACCAATATGCTAAGAACTACGCACTGCCATGGTACCACGCAATGGTTTCTGTTCGCACTGCTGAAAAAAAGCCGGCGAATCAGCATCGAGAGACCTAAGCAGCTGTCGATATAGTAAGAAAATATGTTTAAGTCTTGTTTTCGTGCAAGAAGTCCCACCCATTCACGAGCTTCATTTTCTGAAGCCATGTTTTCTTGAGCTATTTCATTTTGTAGAGTCAGTCGGCCATAATTGTGAATTAGTGCAGCTTTTCTGCATCTGGTTGACTTAAAAGAACTGGACAATCAGTACGGATGGCATGTTTTCTCTATAAAAACTAGGCCCAATTTTCGCTACCTACCTCACTCCCCACATCTTTCTCCCGAATGTTTAAGCGCACTGACAACATTGTACACTATCACGAAACTAATATCTTCACGTGGTGTGTGAAAATGTAGCTCTGCTGGTAAAAGCATGTTCGAGTGACTTTATTGAGACTAGTGCTCAAGCAAGAAAATATTTTTTAATCAGCCCGGTTCTCATGTGTAATTTCTCTGCATTCTTAGAATCAACAACAAATATACATTTTGTGACCACTGTATTCGCAATTCGAGCGTCTAATTAGGATTTTGTACTTCGATGTTTGTAGAATACATGAAATACTTCTCCGTGAAACAATATTTTTCCCAAAATGTCGTCAAGTGCAACAGATGTGAAGCTACCAGCCCATATATCTAAATTGTTGTTTTCCCAGTAATGCATTGCACGAAATGGCAGCACCTAAGTTAAATGCAGAGCACTTCAAGGGCTCGGGATGTTGTGATACGCCGCTTGGCGTTGGACAGGCGAAACCGTCTATAACATAGCCGTCACCTGAACGTTCATCAGTACTAATTATTCCCTAATGCTCTTTCATTATGGAACAAGTTACCTCAGGGGGTCGTTAATGCAGACACGACACAATTTTTTGCCCATCTCGTCAATGACCTAATACTTGATTTTTAATATGCAATATATTATGTTCGTCATTATTCCTCAGATTTTTTTGTATTTCGGTATGAATGCCATTATTGCTATGTATTATTTATATTTTTCCTGATGTTGATAATTTTCTCATTTTAGCACATAGTATTGTATTTTCTTATATTTTTATATTCTGTTTTGTCACTGACATTTGTTACCCACTCCTTCTTGGGCCCAAACAAGGTCTACAGTGTTTGTAAATAAATAAGTAAATAAATAAATAAATAAATAAATATTCGTTATGGAACAGCCACGTATGGTACAGTATACTAAGCAGCTGGAATCGGGAAGTCAACCGGGAGGAGCATACACGTGAGGATGAGGAGAATGAGAAACGGGAGTGCAGGAGTGGAGAGTAAGGCATTTCTGTAGTGTGGCAAGGAGGTGAGAAGAGAAACTGATATTGATGAGAGATGGTAAGGTGATTGTAAATCATAACACACTCACTTATTAAAGCGCTAGGAAAGAGAAGTGAGATCGAGGGCGAGTGATGAGAAAGTGGTGATGGATTATTGGAGAGGGAAAGAGGGCACCACTACATCCTGAATTAAGGTTTTATTTTCCGTCATGAGCGCCAACAGATTTGCACGTATGGAATTCTAACGCCAGCGCCTGCTTCGACCTTCAAAGCAAGTGCCACTGAAGCGCAAGCGAAACACTGCTCCGCAATTGCTTCAGCCGTCACGTTTCGTGCAACTACATACATTTTTTCGTCAGGACGATAATTTCTTCAAATCGAGAAACTGTACCATTCGTCCTATGAAAACATATCTTCGTTTAATGTATAATGTTTAATGCATAATGTACAGTAGTTTTTTACTGTGATAATTTACGGTAGTGCTCATCATAAACAACGATTACACAGAAAGTACAGAAGGTTATTTTACCAAATATTGTGTGGTATCCGCCTTGTTTCTAATGCCTCTTGTCATAAATGGTGTTTAGTGTTTCTCTACAAAACAGCGTGACGAATTCGTGTGCGTAGCAAAGGTGCAGACAATATGTATACCAGGTGGATCTACTTTTTTTTCTATTCCGACGTATTGATCGAGTCGTGTTTTGCCTAATCATGTTTCTCAAATTACGTGCGAAGCTTTCAGTTTTGGCTCAAAACAAAGTATGTATTCATATAACGGCCAACTTGATGAAGTCTTAGCACACATTCAGTATATATATATCATAGTGACACAGCTTTCTGTACTCACGTGTATACCAAGGTGCATTGTAATGGACTCCCCAGAGGCCGTAGGAGAAATCTTTAGCGAGGAGAGACTTCATCAAGGCCACGTACCTGAAGAGAAGACACGAAACATTATTGTTTAGGATGGTCACCAATGCATATTGGAAACCGTAAAACTTCACGAAAAGTTCTTTCAGGACCTTCCGTGAAAACTTTTTGTGACGTCCTAGAAGGACTGCCTCAGCTGTGAGCAATCATTCGGACCGCGTCTGTCACAGAACATAGGTGGTGTCTTCTAAAGATTGCAGCGTTATGTAGGAGGCCCAACTTGTGCAAGTTGATTGATTACCATAATAATGTTGCTTTCACTCATAGGATCCGCGTGTTTCGGCGTCCCGCCTTTCATAGAGTTGTGTCCCCAACCAGTGCCTCCACTATTTTAGAGGAGGCGCTGCCTAACCTAAAACAGATAGTTCGCAAATAAGTGTGTTATTCAACTAAATCACGTGTTCGAAACATGGCCACAGTGACACTTTGTGAAACATACTTTGTAAAAAGAGGCAGCTTGAAAGGGAGCGGTTGCCAGCCAGGTCAGCTAAGCCAACACCACGTGTGGAAGCCACCACCAACCACCACACTCTACAAATACATGTCTCAAAGTCATCATTGCTTTTTAACGTGCATCCAGTCATTACGCTAATTTGGGAAACGATACTGTTCATGCAAATAAAGTGCATAGCACTCCGCTGAATAACGATTTTATACGTGATGAGAAAACACAGATTTATTAACCAGGCCTTTCTTTGAGCGAATCCTAACATTACTAAGGACACGTAAATACAATTAACAGCACTGAAAACAACTTCACTCCAGAAGTTTACCTTGGCCGGTCCTCTTGCAACACACATGTAAAACCAGATCTGTCCCAGATAATCTCCATGGGTCCGGCACACTCGCTGTAACATGAATATCGTTCATTGTAATTCATGCGTTTATTCATTCGAATGCATGCATTATCGACCTTTTTTGGACACCTAAAAACGCAGGCTTAACCACGTTTGCAACGCAACACAAAGATTTACTACTCAGAATTCCGGTCAAGAAACAAGGCATGTCAATTTTTTGTACTGCCGGTAAGGATGCTATGCGACGCGTCATAGTTTTAGAGCAAACACAAGTGAGGTGACGTCAAAAAAGGACACTCAAAACAATAAGATATTGCAGACGTTAACTCTGTTCATTGCAAACTCATCGCTTTGCTGGTATTGTCTCAAACTAAGGCAGAAAAAGGTGTGAAAGTGGATACAGGACAAGACAGGGCTAAAAAGACATTACAGTTTTTTTTTAAATACAGGTTCTAGTATACCTAATAGATTGACGGGTGATTTAAGACCACAATATTATGAAGTGTACTTCATTTACTACCTAAATGTAATTGATGTGCGAGGTTTGATGTCCCAAAACCACCATATGATTACGAGAGACGCTGTAGTGGAGCACTCTGGAAATTTCAACCACTTGGGGTTCTTCGACGTGCACCCATATCTGAGCACACGGGCCTACAGCATTTTCGCCTCCATCGAAAATGCAGCCGCCACAGCTGGGATTTGATCCCAGGACCTGCGGGTCAGCATCCGAGTACCTTAGCCACTAGACCGCCGCGGTGCGGCACTAGCTAAATGTAGGTGGTGCAGAACATGAGGCGGCCATTTATCTTCGAAGTTAGCCCTCTTCTTTCGCTGTGTTACCTACATCACTGCTTAGTATCGATTGAATCTTTCAGACATTTCTAGTGTGTCATTCCCCGGTACTAACTAGAACGTGTTTTCTAATACTTGGTTCATGCTCAAGAAATGTTAAGGACGCAACCCACGTAACCGGAAGAAAGAGACAGGATATACCGTCAATTTGCACTGACTATATTTTAAGAAAGGCGTCTTTTTATGCGCATGCAGACAAGTGCGCAATTACGTTTGTGCAGGGCAATGCTGAACAATCTCACGCTTACAAAATCATTACACAAAAATTTTCAAAAAATTGTGTTTTTGTTTTACTCAGGATAGCAGACGTGTCACTGATGTATACATCTGGTTTTACATGGATAAAATAAGCCCGGTGCCAGAGTATTTTCTCTCTTCCAATGAATTCGAATACTTCCAAGGCCCAGCCCACATATGCAGGATTCGCAGTGCGTAGGTGGTCACGGAACTTATTTTTAATCGAAAATACCCTGCAATGACGCATCGTCTAGTCTGGCCTATATAAACTCTGCTTCATGTGAGCGGGCTAAACCATGCACTCCGCGCAACGTACTAACGGCTTCGAATGCTTTTCACCACAAAGCGTTAGTTTTTGCGGCACTGTGTGCGTGATAGAGTTCGGCCAACCTCCTTGAGGCTTAAAAAAAATATGTACCTTGTACCTAGAAAGTGCTGTTTTTAGGGCGAGTTTGAAAGTCACACTTGGAAAGGTAGCGCCAATAGACACGGACGAAAAAAAGGCACAGTGACAAACAGACGACAGCACTTTAAGCAACAAGTTTGTTAATAAAAATTCACCTTTGATACATACAGTTTCCATTTTTGTCCACGTGAAAATTTCAGTGCACTGATGAATTCAAGAACACCATCTCTTTTTCTGACAACACTATCAACAGTGTGTTGACATATTCCTTTTCTTCGATATATATTCAATTATTTCGCGAGTGCACTTTTTCTTTGAGGCAACTGATTATGATACATTTTGTACTCATAGGTGAACAACTACAGTCGTCGCAATGTGTGGACAGGTGCCCATGTCTCTGCTGCCAAAGTGTGACCTTTTGTTAGATAGTTGGCGTACGTGGTGTAATAATATACTAATTGTTTAGGTTCAATGTCCGAAGACCATGGGTATAATTATTAGAGGCCCCGTACTGAAGATTTCCAAAAACGTCGACCATCTGCTTTTCTTTAACAAGCGCCTTAATCTAAACATACCAGCCTCAAACACTTTTGCCTCCATCGAAAATGTGCCCGCTCTGTCCGAGATTCGATGGGCATTTTTGTTCCCTCCTCCACCCGTGATCTCCTTTCTTGTAGCCACGCCATGGTGGTATAGTGACTAAGGCACTCGGCTGCTGACCCTCAGGTCGAGGGAATAAATCCCGTCTGCGGCAGCTGCACTTTGATGGAGGCGAAAATGCTGAAGGCCCGTGTGCTAATATTTTGGGAGCCCGTTAGAGAACCCCAGGTGGTCGAACTTCCGGAGCCATCCACTACGGCGTCTCTCATTATGATATGGTGGTTTTGGGACGTTAAACCTCACATATCAGTCAATCAGTATTTCCTTTCTTGTATTCGGGTTTGTACGCCTCAGCTTTTTTTTAATTAGTACTGTCTAGTGCTTTTTTAAAGATGAGCGTAAGAACGCTATAAAATTTAGTACACGCTGTCGTGCGTTTTGCACCCCCCCCCAAAAAAAAAGCAGCCAGAATACTTCCGCTTGGCGCCTCATTTGGGAGAATCACGTGGCCTGAAAAGAAGCATCCATACTCTTGACGTCACTAATACAGCGGAACATCACTGTAGACTATGCCACTGACAGTAGTAATGCTCGTCATTTTAATGACATGGGGTGCACCTCGGCAAAGGTTACCGTCCCCGAGTGACACTGGTCGAAGAATCGCAGGTAAGATAGCTGCATTTCTGCAGTGACAGGCTGAACCTATCCAATTGATTCTGAATGCGGCCAGAGTGAAGTCACACGCGACGTTTCATTCAGTGTCACTTGATTCCCCCGTATGTTACGATGACCTGTGGTAAGGCCGCTGTGCGTTTTAGACTACAAAACAATGGCCCCGTATCTCCATGTTTCACTGCAAATGTCGTCTCTTGCATGTGGACAGAGTGAACAAAGCGTTCTTTTTTTGTGTTCTGCGCGAAAAAATTGGTGAATTGTATTCTGGAAGCGCTGCGCTAGAGAGTATTGATCCTTGCCGCGAAGGCGAACGAGCGCATCGAGGCACGTTAGACACGAGTGCTACGAAGGAAACGAAGAAAGGCGTGCACCCCCACAGAGAAAGGTGCGTGCCTTTCTCGGAGGCGATAGGGTGTAGAACTCAAACAGACGGGCAGGTGCCACCACCGTGCCGTCTTAGCAAAACGTTGGAAACACTTGTCTTTTTGAGCATGGCATTGCACTGTCAGCGCAGCTTGATAAACGGTATGGTCTTTAGAATTGCTTATGTATGCCTTCTCTAGTATAAAGCCACACATACAAAATAATGACGTGTTCTTATGGTGCCTCAGATTCGCGACATAATTGTTCTTAATTGACAATCGCACAACTATGAACGCTGAAACTTGAGGAATATTGGTGGGCGCTGCGGATGGGGTCGGCCGTTTGGCGTATCACTTGGTGCCGTTTGGAATATCGTTACGACGGACAGACAGACAGACAGACAGACAGACAGACAGACAGACAGACAGACAGACAGACAGACAGACAGACAGACAGACAGACAGACAGACAGACAGACAGACAGACAGATCAAAACTTTTGTGCCGAAGGTACCCCAAGAAAGACTATCGTCCTTAAACACCGTCACGTCACTCGTATGTGCCACAGGCTATGAATAAATGATCACGTTGATATATTCACCTTTTGAAGTCGAAAATATTACAAATGAATATTCTGATTGTCTTGTCAGGCGTCTGCAAAAGAAGGTAGTGTTCGATTCTTGTCATTACATGTTAGAAGTGACGTATATCATGCCATAACCTGTAATTCATGTTCATCGTGCCCGCCATTTATAAGATACACATCCCGATTTGAACCGAGGTAACGAAGCCACCAACACCGCATCGGAATCGCGTGTTGCCATTTGGTGCATAACATGCATTTCGAGAGATTCTGGTTACGTAGCTCACTTTCAGTTCGGTTCTTCTCAATTCATTTGCGCATATTGTGAAGTTTTTTTAGATTCTGGGGCGTAGTGTGAGAGAACTCGTATAAGGGGCAGAGAAAATGAAACAACAAAGAGAACAGAGATATTACCCCGGTGCGTGTGCGGTTGGCTATATTCTATGCTGGGTGAGTGCGAAGGGCGAGTGGAGAGCATGGAATTGAATGAGAAGAGAGCATGGAATGGAATGGAAAAACATTTTTTTTTTCTTTTTGTGCTGCAGAACCAGACGACAGTGTTGTGCTTCAAGATACTCGTGTTCACGCTACAGAAGACGCGTAAAGCTTGGTCAGAGATGACTCCACGTTCCAATACTTTGATGGCCATTCTGGAGTCACTGCAGTCTGCTTCCCGTTTGCTTTTGAGCACACCTATGGCGATAGTTACTGGCTCCGCTACTTAAGAGTTCTGAGGGAGAATCATGGCGGAGTAAAGAATCTGCTTTGCGGATGAGACCGCGACCGTGGCGAAGGCTCGGCTGTTGCGATAGGCAGCGGCGTCTACGAAAGAGACGCACATGCTTTCATGCCTTTTCGCTTGAGAAAGGTGGTGACCAGTTGTATTCGGTGATCACTCCCATTTCACGGAATGGGAGTGATCGTGATAAGGTCGCGGATTTCACGGAAAATCAGTGTCAACTCTGGGGGATCCATGGCCGTCGATGAGAAGCCTAGCTCGCGCAGAATATGGCGGCCCGCCTTGGTGGTCGTGAGTCTGATCAATTGCACTCGTCTTCGAGCCTCGGCGACCTCTTCTGGCACGTTCCGTATGCCAAGCTCGATGAGTTTCTGCGTCGCAGTGGTGATAGTGAGGTCGAGGGCTCGTTTGAACTCCTTTCAAACAATGTTATTGCGTTGATCGCGCTCAACATGTAGCCATTTGTGTACGGTGGTGACGTAGGTAAAGTGGCACAAAACAAATGCATGTATGAGACGCAGCAGGTTGTTTTATTTGAGGCCAGGGTGCTGGTCGGCTACTCTTCGTACGAGTCGTATGGCGTTCTTGGTCTTAGTCTTGAGCTTCTGTATCGTTTGGGTGTTGGTTCCGGGGGACTCGATGATCATGCCCAAAACCCTGATGGCGTCCGCCCTGAGGACGTCCTTTCGGCCGGGGGTTTTCGCCCTTTGGGTTTGGCACCTCCAACGTTTTAGCAAGTAAATCAACAGCTCCGACTTTGCGGCTGAGCACTTGTGACAGGTGTGTTTGAGGGAGGACTCGGCGGATTCAGTGTAGGGCAGACACAGTGAGGCCATCTGACCCTGTGTAGCACCATGTGGTTACGTTTTCCACAAAGATGGTTTGGTTTATCCCGTCGATTTACGAGAGTCATTCCGAGAGCCCGATCATCACGAGGTTGAATAGCGTCAGCGAGAGAACAAATCCCTGAGGGGTGCTCCGCTTTCCGAGCTCCACTTCTTCCGGCACCAGGTCTCCCACACGGAGAACGGTACTGCGTCGAGTCAAAAAATGCAGTCAAAATAGTTTAACTAATGCCCAAGGACGAGGTCTGCAATCGCCTTCAAAATGGACGAGTGTGTTAGGGTATCCAAGGCCTTTTCTAAATTGAGGCCTAGTATTGCCTGGGTGTTTCGAGTGGTTCCTCTGTCGTGAATTTGATGCTTTAGAAGTATCAAGGCGCCATGGGTGGATAGTCCTGGTCGGATTGGTTAATTCATATGTGAGGTTGAACATCCCAAAACCATCATATGAATATGAGAGACGCCGTAGTGGAGGGCTCCAGAAATTTCCGCCACCTGGGGTTCTTTAACGTGCACCCAAATCTGAGCACATGGGCCGACAGCATTCTTGGTTGGAGGCCAATCATGCGGCGTGAGAGGCAGTCGTTATCTTCGAAGTATAGACCGACCCTATTGATGATGACATGCTCAGCTACCTCAGCTACCTTGCCCACGCACAACGTAAGCCATATTGGGCGTATGTTACCTAGCCTCGGTGCCTTGCCCCGTTCGAGAATGAGGATCATGTGAGCATGTTTCCAAGCATTGGGTAGCTCGCCCTTTTCCACATTTTTTAGGTGATGTCGGTGAGGTATGTGACGTAGGGGTTGTCCAGGTTGCGTAGGAGCTTGTTTACAATGTCATCGGGGACAGGGGCGCAGTGGCCATTAAGCTAGTGGAGAGTTCGGCGCTCTTGTTTGGTGGAAAATTCTACGTCTAGGTGGGCGTTGTCACTACCTTCACATTGCAAGGGTCCGATGACAATGGGAGATATTTCTGTACAAGTTTCCTTACGACGGCCTCCAGTGGTACGGTCTGTTTCGCTTGATGGAACATCTTTGCGATTGAATGACGCTGATTCATGCGGGTGTTGGTTTTATTGATGATGTGTATGACTAGGTTCCATGTTATACCTTTACGAACCTGACCGTCAATCAGGTTACAAACCTCGTCCCACTGCTCCTTTGAAACGGTGCGGCAGTGATTCAATATGCTCCTGTTTAGCTCTGATATGCGTCACCGTAACCTCTGATTAAGGCGCCGGCCCTTCATGCGGGCCAGCCGAGACTTTTTGGCCTTGAGCAAAAAAAGAGGAATTCAAGAATAAACGCAGTCAATGTGTACGTGGAGGTAACGCTACACATTTACGATAGTCAAAGGAGTTCACACAGGGCTGTAGTGCCCCTAAATGCCAAACCTGAGCAAGAAAAATTAAACAGACCCCTGAAAGCTCGAAGAGTAGACATTCTAAAGCCCGCTCTGAACTCAATTCGGGCAACTACTGCAAATACACTCATAAGCTACGCACTACACCGTAACTCATCATAGCTTCGTGAAATTGCAAACCAGTCACTATGCTAATACTTGCTATTATGTAGAGAAGATACGTGACCGCAATACATCTGTAAAGCGTCATTCACAATTTGTTGATGTAGGAACGAACGACAAAGCACTGCGGTTGAGCTCCGTGAAAAGAGTGGGTACCTATCTGCCAGTCGTTGCTTAGTTGAAATTGTATGACGCTTGGTGAACATTAGGTAGATATCCTTTCGACCTTCAGCTCCACGAAAAGGTTGGCCGCAGAGGCACTTTATTATGGAATGTCATCAATAACAATGTGTCGGGTTTTACTTGCCGAAACCGTGTTTAAATACGAGGCGTGCCATAGAGAAGAACTCCGGAATGTTTGGCAATCTGGTGTTCTTGATCATGCTCGGACATATCACAGTACACCAGCCACTGGCAATTCACCTTGGTCGAAATAACACCACCACGGTGGTGTTCGTACCAGCAACCTTCGGGTCGCTCCTGAGCATCGTGACCACAGCACCACGGCAGGCACACGTTATGCACCTGACACTAAGATAACATTGATTACATTTACAGAAAAAACACAAATATAGCGAGGGCATAAGGAATGCATTCGGCAGCCTTAGTAAGTCGTCATGGGTCTCAGGATAGATACGGCAGTGAGCAAATCCTTGTTACGCCTAGCTTTGTTGGTCCTTTTTGTTACCACCGAATCAAGAGCTGCAATTCGTTTTGAATCTGAAACAAAAGTGACATTCGTTTGGCTTACTTGAAGAATCTTGCACTTGATCACAGGGCAGACGGACTCCACAACTTGGAGATCGTTCTCACAGAAGTACTCGTGCACACACTCTTCTACGAACTCAACGCCGATGACACGATGGCCCATGTCACGAAACCTGGCAACGAAAAGAATTCCCAGCTTCCCCAGGTGTAACTTCGCTTTCATCAACCACATGTGTCTATAGTATAACTATAATTTGTTAAGTTATAGCGTGCTGCTTAACTACGAGTACTTGGAATGAAGCAATGCGCAACAATGTAACAATGACTAGCTACCAACTAGCTCGAGAATGTACCCTTCTAGAGACAATTTTTTAAATACAACGGCATGCCTTGTGGGTCGTATCAAGCCCGACGAACCATCTGGGGGGACTATGCCCCTTAAGAAAAACACTCCAGACTTCTCCACTCTGTAAGGTGAGCCACCAGCAGAAAGCGTTGCTGGCGAGTGAGTGAGTCTTTGTCGGGAATCTTCTATAGAAGAAGAGAGAAAAGGAAAAAATTAAACACATCTTTGCAGAGGGAACCCTGAGTAGTATGCAAAGCAGGAATGGGTCTATTTGAAAGTTTTTTTTTTAATTTATTATTTATTTTCGTCATCATTCTCGGGCCGTTCATTTTTTCTATATAAATTTAAGCACTCAAGAATGCTTCCCCTCGAGTATAACACCCTTGTGGTCCATAAATGATAGCGTTAATGACTCTTGATGCATCGGCTGCAGCTCAAAGATTGAGAATGCAATGTCGAAGCACGCCTCTCTGATATTTGTGACTTTTGCAATATTACGAAGTGCACCAGAGAGCTTAACGGGCCACCATGTGTTGGACTAGCCAGTTGCCATTCAGGATTTTCGCGTCAAAGTCCCCGCTCCAGACGGAGGGATTCTTCTTGTATTGAGTTTCATTATTGCATAGCCCGCGAAACACGCAAGGGCCGGCAAGTGGACCCGGATGCGGCTCGGGCGCGCAATTGGCGCAGCCATTGCCGAGCGAGTGCTGATAGAGAAAGCGAGCGCTTGGTACCGCTGCACCTCTAGCGGGCGCGCTTAGCACCAGCAGTCACGCCGGAGCGACAAGCCTCGTTCATAGGCTGCTTCCCACCTAAAAAACTTTTATTCGCGCGAATATAAGCGATCTTCCTCGTTCAGTGGAGCCCTTGGTTCCGGGCGCCATCGGCTCGGTACACACACGTTCCCGCTGGATCAGCCGACACTGCTCTAGCGGCTCTGAACAGGTCAGCGCTGTTTTCCAAGAGGAAGGCGAGGGCGAAGAGATACGAGAGTAGCTCACGGAGTGTTGAGATTTTCAGCTGCCGGGATAAACTGGGCGTTTCTTTTTGCGGTATAGGGGCAGTATAAAGGATACTGCGTCGAGTGGAAGACGTGTAGTATAAAAAGACAAAAAAGAAGAGAGAGAAAGGGATAAATGGAGAGGAAAGGCAGGGAGATTAACCAAGCTTGGCTCAGTTGGCTACCCTACTTCAGGGAAGGAGGGAGAATAATAGAAAGGAGAGAGATAGAAAAGAAGAGGAGTAAGAAAGAGAAGGATGAATAGACAGCTCGAGACTACACAACATGGTGTCACACTGTTTTTTCACAAGCGGTCGTGAAGTCTCGTGGTCATTAAGAAGTGCAAGAGGGCTTTCGTGGCTTTGCGTGTATGGGAGGCCGTCGGCCAAGGTCCCAAGATCTTCTCTTCTGTAAGCGGCCGTGAATCCAGCTGACGGAGCTTGGCTTCCATAATACGTCGTTCAGACTGGTATGCTGAGCAATGGCATAGAATGTGCTCGAGCGTTTCCTCGCAGGCGCAGATGTTGCATGCCGAAGTGCTCGCCATTCCGAGGAGACGAGAGTACGCATTCGTAAATGCCACGCCCAACCTCATGCGACACAATACAGTTTTAGCGCATCGTGGGAGCCAGGGTGGCAAACGAAGTTGCAAGTTTGGGTCGATCGAATACAGGTGCTTATTAGAGAAACCCGGTGTATTCCATTGTAGGGGAGTTATACGGTGAGCAAGTGATTGCAGCCGCCTTGCAGCGTCCGTTCTCAAGAGTGGTATGGGCGTACGCAGGTCCTAGTCATTAGCCGATCGATCAGCTTCATCCGCGCGCTCATTGCCGACAATGCCGCAATGACTCGGCAACCACTGAAATACAATATCGTGACCTCCCTTGAGCGGTTCGTGGTAGTCGTGCCTTATCCGATATGCTGATTGTTCGTGCAATCCGTGCTGCGTAATAACCGTACTGTCTGTGAGGCTGGCCTTTAGTCGCAAAAGATGGCTCATTGGTTAAGTTGCTGCCGAAGAATGTACTTTACTGCACCTTGCAGTGCTGCGAGCTCTGCTGCTGTCGACGTCGTGGTGTGAGAGAACTTGTATCGAAGCAACACATTATCAGATGGAACAACCACTGCTCCTGTAGAGTTGTTGGAATTAGTGGAGCCATCGGTGTAAACATGTATGTGGTCGAAGTACCTTTCGTCCAGCAAATGCAAAGCCAATTGCTTCAGGGCTAGCGGTGACATGCGTGCCTTCCTAACGATTCCAGGAACTGGGAAGCGCACGTCAGGTTGACGGATACTCTATAACGCCGCTGTTGGATGCATCGCAAGTTTGAAGCCAGATGGTAATATGTCCCGATGTTTTGTCACAATACCGCAGAACAAATTTTGGGGCCTCCGCGTTGTCAAAGACGCTAAATGATGTGACGGTAGCCGTGATAAATGCCGAATGTGTGCTCTCAGCGTCTCGACAATGATATGCGTTGTACCCGCTGTTCTTGTGTGATAACAATAGTTGCCGCTGTCGACGAGCAATTAAAAAGGCCAAGACATGTCCAAAGTACTTGGGCTTGTACACTCTTTAGTGCACGGATGTTAGTTTTGCCCGTGTTAGACAGGACAGGAAGGCTGTACCGGGGAATTCCGAGAAAGCGGGCTGTATAAAGCTGCATTATGAAGTGCACGGATGGGCCCCATAATTTTGCGGTGACGAACTTGAATACATTCTAAATGCCAATGAGCTTTTTCTTCGGGTATGCGACATGCAAGCTCTAGGTTAGGTCACGATCTACGATGACACTTAAGAATCTATGACTGCTCTTATATGCGATTATTCTGCCATCAATGCACAATGGCTGAAAAGACATCGGTTTGCGCTAAACGCCACCACTGCGCATTTTCCTGTGGCGATAGTCAAACCTTCCTGGAGAAGGTATGCCGATGTCATTTTTGCTGCTTTCCGTATCTTTGCGCGCACTTTAGGCCGTGTCACGCCGGACGCCCAAATGCAGATATCATCAGCGTAGAGAGATATATAAGCCGTCTGTGGCAGCGTTTCGGTGAGCCCCACCAGAACCAGGTTGAAAAGAGTCGGACTCAAAACGCCGCCTTGTGGCACCCCACGACTTGTGAAATCCTTATTCCCAGGCCCATCTTCAGTTATAACGACCATGGATCTTTCTGTTAGATAGCTTCTTACTGAACAAAAGACACGACCTCCAAGTTCAGCTGCTTCAAGAGCATTGAAAACAGCCTCACGGGTCACGTTGTCATAGGCACTTTTCACGTCTAAGAACAGAGCTACTGACAGCCGCTTCTTAGCTTTCTGTTGCTGAACAGAGGTCACTAAGTCAATAACGCTATCAGTTGAGGACCAACCTCGTCGAAAGCCTGCCATAGCATCAGAATAGATGTTATGACGTTCCAGGTACCATTCCAAACGTGTAATCCGCACCCTCTCCCTGACCTTGCGACGCAGCTTGCTAGTGCTATAGGCCGCTATGATGCCAAATCACATGGAGACTTTCCGGGCTTCAAGAAAGGCTTCATGCGACTGCACTTCCACTCATCTGGCACCTTACATCATGCCAAGACATTGAAAATGCCCAGAAAACAGCGCCGGTCCTGCGGGCCTAGGTGACGTAGGCAGTATAGGTCACTCCATCCGGACATGGGGTCGATGAGCATCTGCATGTGTTCAATGCTGCATGAAGTTCTTCCATAGTAAATGCAACCTCCATTTGCTGATCTCGTGTGACTGGAGAGTCCTGTGGCAATAGATCGATCGGTAAAAAGATGTCGCCAGCAATCTTTGCACAAAATTCACCAGAAACATCAAGCCGTGAGCGATGTTGATGTAGCGACAGAGCGGCGAAGGGATGACGCTGTTACGGATGTGAGTGAATACCTCGAAGAGTCCTTCACACGGGAGATAAAGGCTTAGTCACAAAAACTCTTTCATCGTTGCTCCTGGAGTTTGTGCATTCGACGCTGAATTTTCATATGAATGCGTCTGGATTCTGTGAGGTCAAAGATAGATTTCGTGCGTCTGTATCGTCTTTCAGTCCGTTGGCGGACCGTTCGAAGTTGTTCCAACTCTTGGTCAAGTGCGGTACGAAGTATGAAGCACCCGCTACGCAACCTCTTCCTCTCGCTTGATCGATTTGTATTGTGCCCGCACAAAGTTTGTAATGTGGTAGAGTTTGAGTTAGCTCAATGGGGCCATGACGTGATCTCACAGCAATTTCTGGTTTTCAGCATGAAACCAAAATATACGGTCAGTAGTTCGTATACGTATGTGAAATATGCCATGGACAAAGATATTTTGGTATGTACCAAGCCCTATGAGTTGCCGGCCAAGAGCCATACGACGGCCATGGCCGCTGGATGAAAGAGCGCCATGGCAAGTGACCGCCATTTCACCATGATGCTTGTGACGTCATGTGATGCGTGGAGCGAAGTTGCTGTCTTCTATAAAGGTTTAAGCCACTAAAGATTGTTCAATTTGAATATCAACTGGATGAAAGCAGAAATGGCTAACCAGACAACAGGATTATTAGTCGCAACACGGATGCTTGAGCAGCAAGCTGCTTCTTACGTGATGGCTGGCGCTATGGCGTGCGGGTACCGCCAGCCACCCGCTAGCCATGACGTAAAAAGCAGTTTGCTGTGCCAGCGTTGGCAGTCTCTGAGGCTGCTGGCATCTGTACTAACTGCGGTACCAAATCAGCTGAACTTTCGTCATGGTGCTTGAGGACGCACAAAGTTTAACCTACATAACATGGCTTACGATTGAAAATTGCACTCATGACCCATCTAGTGGTTCGGTTTGCCAGCTCCTCCGATTGCACCTGGTTGGTGGCTTTCCTGCTCTAGCGGATTAGCGCATACATTGCGATGCTGAGAGGTATGCCAAGGTCTCCAAATGGTACGCAGACTGTTTAACAATGCGGTGTGTGTTGATGGCAGGATACGTTGTGTGCAGTGCAAAGCCATTCTTTTAAAAAGAATTCTGCAGGCGCTTTGTGAGTCGGTAAGCACGGTGAATGGTTCATCTCGTGCAAGTGTTCCTGGGACGTGTGTGATATATACTAAGGGCAATAGCGGCTTTATCCGCCGTACCACTAATTTCAGTGTTAACTGTAGCGAAAAACCGCACGGAGTCGGCATTTGGATCATTGAATTTTTCGAACGCGGGAAACTGGCTTACACAAGAATATACAACAATCGTTTTGTCAGACAAGGCCTTATTCCCTGATTACCATTTGTCAAACGATACTAAGAGAGTCGGAAAGCACGAGTCGCGTGGGCAAGACGTGTTGGCAAATTTCTTGACTTCGCCACCAATACTTCTTCCCTGACTTCACCCAACTTTATTTGCGCATTGCGCCCCTAAATCTCGGACGTGTTATTTGGCTAATCCCACTCCGTATATTCCAATCAATTTTAACTGTATAGTACAGAAAGTGAGTGTTAACAGTACAGCGCGCCCTGACATTACGTGTCTCGTCAAAAGCTATGAGCAGGCCTTGTTGCTGTGGTCTAGTGGCTAAGGTACTCGGCTGCGGACCCGCAGGTCACGGGATCGAATCACGGCTGCGGCGGCAGCCTTTTCGATGTGGGCTAAAATGCTGTTGGTCCTTGTGTTCAGACTTGGGTGCTCGTTAGAGTACCCCAGTGGTCGGAATTTTCGAGGCTCTTCCCTACGGCGTCTCTAATGATCATATGGTGGTTTTCGGACGTGAAACTCCACATATCATCAAAGGCTATGCGCAGATAAAGTATAGTTTATGCCTCAACTCTTCTTTTCTGCATAATTTTATTGTAAATGCTGTAGTTGTTAAGTTTTCGGCCATTTGCAAAGAGACCGTTGTTGGTGACAAATTTTTTTATAATTTGACCATTTAATCCTACCAGAAAGAAGCATGCCCGCAATAATAGGCGTAGCAATTTATCTTTAAATGAAAGATAACGCCGACCACGCTAAGAATCACTATAAAGAACACTTCTTGGCTTCCGACATAATGTTCACAGAAAGGAAACTAAATCTGAAACATGTTTGCCCCCCACACTGCCATAAAGGTTCAGATCTGTGTGCCACTTCGGCAGCACGCCCAGTAGGGTTGTTAAAACTAGGAAAACCCACAAATATTTTGACGTTAAAATAGCGCCAGTGTAGTTCTTGTCTACGTCCTTGATATTGTTCTGAAGCATTCGCTAACGTCTTTTTTGTGTAAAACTTTGGTTCTGAAACCTGCACTCAATGCAGCTTCAGTCAGTGTGAAACTTGCGAAAGTGCGTAGCACAGGCAATTCAGCGATTCCTTTTGTGATCGCGCTCTTTCCAAGGAGGTGGCACCCTCTTTCACTTGGCACTGGAATCGAGCGAACATTTCAGAAGGATTTTGAGCTCTCTTAGGTGAATTATTGCGAATAATTGTTTATTATTTTTGAAGTCTACATATTATAAGCCTTGTTGGATTATCTCACAGGCTGTGAGAAACGTTAGCGTACTTGCGGGCCTGCCTTGACCACTGCATGACCATGCGGCATTAAACTGTTCATAAATGGAAATGTGGGCCCTTGGAGTGCTACTCGCCTAAGACTAAGAGGTCGTTAAGCCATGGCACTTGCAGGCACTTGTTTCTATCGTTGAACTCGCTGCGGCGAGAACCATTTCTCCCAGCTTAATCAAGAGCTAGTTCAACAGAAAAACGGGCATAAACCGGTTCCTCATGCGTCGGGCTTCGGCACTAGCTCGAATTTCGCGTGGCTTTGGCGCCCCCGCGGCACACATTTCGACGTATAAACTGAGAAGTCTCGTAAATGTGAAAATTAAGCCGCGTGGACGAGATTTTCCAGGAGTAGTACACAAAGGTTTTTGCACACACTGCGAAAATGCATATATCAGTGAGACAGGCAATCTCGTCCACCGCGATGCTGTAATGATCACAGTGCTCGGCTCCTGACCCTGAGTGCATGAGTTCGATCTCGGCCTCGGCAGACATATCTTACTAGTGCATGCGAAGTGCTGCAGGGCTGCAGACCCGTGTAGTATGTTATGTCAGTGAACGTTAGGAAAAATTAGGTGCTCGAAATCACCGGAGACCTACGGCATCGCTTAATAAGCTATCGTAGTTTTCAGACGTTAAATAAGCCCTGAAACACTCTTTGAAGTAACCATAGAATGAATTTACTGCAAGAGCTTATTTCCTGAAGAATTCAACGCCGCAAAATTTTTAAAAATGTGTCCAGTGCGAGTGTAATTACAAAGGTTTGTTGCATGCTGCAATTACATTCTCCTTTCTCTCACCCCGACAAAAGCTCTGGAAGCTAAGAAGGAAAGGATGAAAGAGCCACGAAAAAACGTCACACGTACCTCGTGACCTTGAGCATTTTTTTTCTTTTTTCTCTCAAATGCGCAGCTTTCTCAGTGTGATCGCGCGTGCACACGTGGACAAGTTGCGGCTTCCCGCGGCAATCTTTTTAACGAGCAAGCGCGCCATTTTCAAATCAGCCAATGGCTGATATATGGGCTAGCTCCGTCTAATTTTCGGAGATACTCCGTGATTTATCGAGAGAAGAGAAAGCAATTTTTAGCTGACTTTGATAATTTATGGTGAATTCCAGGACACATTTTGCGCTATATTATTTGGCTCGCTTGTTGTCGGGAGCCTATACTACTGATCGGCAGTGTTTTCTGACCATGCTCAAAAACTAATGCAGGGCACCTTTAAACCCCAACAAATATTAGGCATGGAATTTAAAAACAGCCTCACACAATGTTTAGTAACGTGAACCACAATAAAAATGCTTCTACTGATCTTGTAATCATCTGGGAACCACTAAACGCGAATTATCAGGGCGACGTGCGCACCATTGCCCCTGAAAAAAAGCTTATCCCGCGATGCACATATATAATCTAATGGCGACATCCATTGGCGGATTCGCAGTGACCCACGAACTTTACACTGGAGCACTCCATTCTGGCGGAGGGCAACATAAGGGAATCTACCAATTGAACAAACGTGCTCCCACTGGGGCGAATGGCACAGTCAGAATGAAACTCGATGCGCGCTTCTCTCTTCTTGCTTGAGTAGGCACGCTGGGCACAGCTACGCTACGCTAGCAAAACGTTAGCTCTGACGCAAGGCGCAGCTGACGCGGCTGTGTCTGTTGACGCGCCCAAAGTTGGCACCACTTCTAAGCATGGGGTGCTTGCGACTTCTGGTAGAATTCACCGATTTTCACGATGTAAAAAAGTTGCCCCATGGAGTGTATCTCGCGACGGAGCTGCTCCAGATCTGCCAATGGAACATACAAGGAACACTCTGAATCCGCCAATAGAAGAGACTTGCTCCCGATGAACCAGAAGAAAGTATTGCGGGAAGTGCTCCGAATCTGCCAATGAATCACACCATGAGATAATTCTAACTAATGCTCAAACAGCCAACAGAAATACGAAAACTCTCCTCTCTACCTTACCCCGCCGGCCCCTTACGTGTGTATTGCAGTTGAATATAATGTGCTACGTCATGGTAGACGAAGGAAGTGCTTAACAGCGCAAACGATAGGAGGGGATAGAAGAGATGAGAACAGATCCCCTCCCGTCATTTGCACTGTTAAGCACTTTCTTCGTTCTACCATGCAGCACCAACCAGCCCAATGAAGCACCTTGTTAATGTACTACGTCATTTGTTGCTATTGTGAACAAGGCGTCCATCCTGGAGCCGGAACTTCTTTTAAAGTTGTACTTTTACCGCAGTAAGTCTTTCATTGCTATAGCAATAACATGGACACTCGGCTGGACTTCGCTGCCGGCGTCGACGTGGACTATACCTATATATATATATATATATATATATATATATATATATATATATATATATCGCGCAGCGCACGCGAAAAATCCAAAATTGCGTGCGGTATGGCGGCCCGCATGTGGCCCGCAAGCGCTGATTTCGAGGCTACGGTGTCGCTGCAATCGTGCGCTGCGGATCGCAGCAGGGCAAACACTATTCTAAAACTCATATGGCGCCCGCTACACTCGCAACGCCTGCAGCGCTTGCAAACGGTATTCTAAAACTCCCTATTACTGGCTACGCCTTCTAGCTCATGTGTCGTAGCTAACACCGCTTTCTTACTGTACCATTAATATTAAAACCGCGAGCCTTCATAAACACTACATCTGTTATATTCGAAGCACTGGGCTAATCACATCCTGACACAGTACCGGCTTCAGCACTTTCGTGTTCGTGTTCCTTATGAGTGATAGACAAGAAGTGCAGCTGCGCTCTTTATCTGTGCGAATCACCGAGTGGAAGTTAAATAGTTGTTTTCAGCAAGCACGCCTAAGGCTGTACGCACAGTTCCATTTTGTGGACGACCACTGGATGCGTGTTACAACATTCAAGGTTGCGCGAGCGAATCATGAACAAATCATGCTCCTCGATCTCGATGCCTCCGCATTTGTGTTTGATACTTTCTACGAACCAGGATACGTAACACCTGGGCGGAACGATAAGTAAGCAGCCCTTAAAATCCTTACACCACGTGCACAGTGCAAACATGTCTGCTGTTCAGTAATTCAACTTTGTATCGCAACCGTTTCCACAGCTGTGTTTATTCGTATTCAAAACATGGCCTTGGCTTTGCAGCGCAGACGTACATGACTAGAGTTCCGCATTAGATATCCTTGGGCGAAACATGAAAATATTGAACACGGTCCCAGTGCATAGGCGTTACAACACCGACAGCCCGAAGCCCGGTGGTGGCAAAGCAGGCAGCAAGTATTTCGCCAATAACTGATTGGCCAATCAATCAATTATTCAGTCGTCAGTTAATTAGTCATTCAAAGCTCGTCTTACAAACTTGGCTATTGGAAATGTTCCGTCATGTTTGTTAAAAGGGTACAGTGAAATCTTACTAAAAACCACAACTTTCGAAATTCCGCTTTGCATTCATGCCCATATTCTCGTTTCCAATTTTTTGAAATATTAAATTTACTTCTCTATCATGGGAAAGAGAGCGCAAGACAGAAAGGTAGGACGAATCAACAGCCGAGCGTCATGTTCATTACTCTTGACGTTTGGGGATAAGAACTCCGATTTTTGTCATGTATTTTCTAGACGATAACGTATCGACGTTTCCTCCACATGATTTAGGTATTCAAAACATGGCCTTGGCTTTGCAGCGCAGACGTACATGACTAGAGTTACGATTAGATATCTTGGGCGAAAAATGAAAAATATTGAACACGGTCCCAGTGCATAGGCGTTACAACACCGACCGGCCGAAGGCCCGGTGGTGGCAAAGCACGGCAGCAAGTATTTCGCCAACTAACGATTGGCCAATCAATCAATTATTCAGTCAGTCAGTTAATTAGTCATTCAAAGCTCTTCCTACAAACTTTGGCTATTGGAAATGTTCCGTCATGTTTGTTAAAAGGGTACAGTGAAATCTTACTAAAAAACACAACTTTCGCATTCCGCTTTGCATTCATGCCCAGATTTCTCTTTTCCAATTTTGAAATATTAAATTTACTTCTTCTATTCATGGGAAAAGAGAGCGCAAGACGAGGAAAGGTAGGAAGATCAACAAGCCGAGCGTCCTGTTCATTACTCTGCGTTGGGGATAAAGAAACAAGAAATAGACGGAGGAAAAAAACAGGGTTGATCCATCTTTTTAGGAATAGATATAACACGAAAGTGAAACGCGTCCTCGCAGAGGTAGGTTACCGTGCATCCGGTATTGTTCCTTCACAGGAGCGAATAAATGAATGCTGCAGTAACAAGTCGGAATTTCATGCGAAGAACAGCAAGCAGCTCGCAATTCGAGCGCACAACTTAAGCAGGAATCATGCGCGAAATAAACATACACAACACGAGCGCAAACAACTGTTACAGCTGGACACTTGAAGCACTCTGCTCATGCAGAAAGAAATACGCACAAAAATAACGCACAGGTATGCAGAGGACGAGCGTGACCAACGGTCACAATTCTTACTTCTTCGTTTGGGAGGAGCGCGCTACTTTCGTAAACGCGGCTGCGGCAGTGAGCGAAATTACATTCGTGCTCTCTTTAACTACTGTAACTTCAAAGCAAACTTGTGGTGGCAGGACCAAAGCTACAAAGCACCCGATTTGTGAGATAAGCGCGCGCCCGAGGGAGCCACCGCGCTAGAGAACGCCTACGCGCACTTTGACCACGCCTGGTGGAGGAGCGCGATCAAAGCGACACGCAGCGTGACCCAACAAAACGATCTTTAGAGCACGCGTATCGGGCACGCGCGCCCCTTTTGCTTTCTGGCAACTGGTGACAAAAACGCGCTGAAGTACGGAGCTCTGAGTACTACTAGTACACGGTGTGTATAAATGGCTTGCCGGTATCATGTTGGCGGATTCGCTTTGGTGGCTTAGTAATTAGCATCATGCGCTGTAGAGCGCAAGGTCGCTGACTCAACGCCCCACTGAAGAACTCGTGCTTCTCGTTCTTTTTTCTTTGCATTCTGTTAATAGTTCTTTTACCGTGCCATATTTATGACGAAAATATGTCATGGATCCGTGATGAATTATGACATAAAACACTGTCGTGTTAAAAGAGCGAGAAGGAGAGCAGTTTACATATAATAAGTCAGTAAGGCTGGATCTTCTGTTACAACCACCACTTCAGCCATAGACATTTGATAGGGAAATCACGGCTTTTAAGATGATCCCGGCCAAGCCATGGTAATTACGAAATGATGGAAACATTAAACTAGGAGCCCCCCGCAGTTGCTAAGCACTTCGGCTTGTCGGGGTACTCAAATCGTCTGAAAAAAGTATAATTTTTGCGGCAATGTCTCGGTGTCTTCCAGACAAGTCGGGAGGAATCAGCGGAGTCGTAGACAACTTGATAAATGTCTGCTGATACCATTGCAGTCGTTCTGTATTGTGGTGTGGCATGGGCTGTGGCTTCGGTATTCTTGGCTATGCTTGTGTACGTGTGCTCTGGTGCCTCCTGATGCTTGGTAATTGACTGGGACGGGTCTGTAATATGGAGCAGAGGAGCAGTTGTCACTTGTGAGCTGCACTTCACAGAGCTCACTGAGCGTCACTTTCTGGCCACAGCAACGACAGCAACAGCTTCCCGACGAGACGAACGCTCTCGTACCATATGCTTTAGGATATTTTTCTCCTGTGTCTTGGTGCAGCAATTTGGCGAAGCGTGATAGGACCCTACGCAGTCGCGGCACCTAAGGCGCATGGCCACACAATAGTGAGCAGTTTGTAGTTCAACGCAGTGCGAGAAAATCATTCTGTCGTGATACATGGTGCTTATGCGTCCAAACTTCCGACATTTGAGGCAATGAAGTGGCCTTGGTATGGACTGTCGTACGAAATTCCGAAAGTACTCTGCCTTGACATGCGATGGCAAAAGTTTACCTTTCAATATTTTCTTTACATACGACTTGTGTCTATGCGAGACTTGTATTATAACGAAGTCAACTATCACTGGCTTCACTAGACTAAGAAAGTCTCTGCTGCAGACAGAGACGTCCACGCCATAGATGTGACAACAGCAACGCGTTGTTACCAGTTAGATGTATGAGTGGATGTTTAAGTCATAAGTTTCTAATATTACTCAAGATGCTCCGTACAGACACGTGCAGCGTCGATACTCAGAACATTCTTTATGGTTCCCTCTCGTCTCTATAGACAAGAGAGTCAACTTTGAGAGACCGGGACCGACTGCCTATTTGGTAGCCTTAGGTCGTCGGTAGCGACTTTTGGCACACAAAAATAATCGTACCGACTGCAGCTTTCTGAGTAGATGTCAAAATTGAGTTGCCTGAAGACAGAGGAAGCCCGGTGTTTCTTCGCATGGTCTTACGTTTTCGTAAGAGCTGAAATCCGTCATCTGATGAGTCTTCGTTGCTGAGAAAGGAATCCCAGAGGATACACTTGTTTGGCCACTCTCCGCGGTGCTGTCGAGCCCAGTGAGCTTCGTTGAGATTGCCGCCACTGACCCCATCATCTCTAGCGGGGGAGCGGGAACGTCTACACTGTCGCCAGGTGGGAGTTTATATACTGGCCTTTTGCAGTGAAAGGGGTTTGCGGAGATCTCTGCACCTTTGCGGTGGTTTGACACTGGACGCTGTGTTTCTAGTATTATAGTCACTGACAAAGACGTAGGCTGGGTACTTGATTAGGGAGAGCAAAGTTTCATCGCAGCACCTTTCTTTTCCTACTTAGTAAGTTGAGTCTTAAGAACAATAGGCATGACAATGAATGCAGAAGAGGAAATGAAGAAATGACGTGATTCTCATTCTGTGCCCCTGGCTTTTTAGAAGTACGGATGCCAACTATAAATAGTTCTTAAAATGTGACAATTGCTGTCTTCGGCTGCCACTATTCTCGAAAAACACCATGGCCGTGCCCCAACGCTTCAAAGAATAACGTTCAGATATATAAAAATGAGCAAAAGCATTGGGCGCACTCCGCACTTCTTTTATAGATGGTTAGTGGGTGCCCCTTTCTTCTTGCCTTCCCCAGACGCACCCTTATGCTCACTGAAAGGCACTACCTTCTACCGCAGTATCTTTAATGGACCCGACTCCAGAAACTTCTCATGGCAAAGTTTGTCGGTGTCAAAATGTATCCTGTGGGTATCATGCCCAAATCACAGAGATCTTCAAGAAAACTCCGTGGATGTTTTCTCCTTACACTCGTTTCGACGCTGTATGGACGGGAGCATACCTATCTCGCTCAAAGACGACCATTCGATTTTGAACTGCCTAGGCGTATAAGTTGCGCCATATTAGCGGCGTCTCTGCAACTTGAAAATACGAGAAAGTGCCTATTCACGCCAATAGCGCTCACAAGGAGCCGTCTGGAAACCACTGCGCCGTCTTTGCATACGAAAACAATCAGCACAAGAGAAATAGATCACTCGACACTGTCTGTGAAGATGACAACACCACGCGGGAATTGTGCCGGAATGGCGTTTTCTTAGTGCACAAATTTTCAGTCTCAACAGAAAATGCCGAGTTCAACCGTCAGTGCATCATTGTAATCAACAGAAAAATCATAAGCACAATAAAATTATACCAGTAAGTGCCCTTACTGCATGTATTCAAGCGTGACGCCAGCTATTTCACTTTGCAGCACTAATTCTAGTTATGCATGCCAGTGGTATGCGCCACCAATTCATTACCACACTTTCTCACAGACCACATGCCAATAGTAGAATATATTACGGCTCACCCACACAAGCACACTGCGCAGGTGAAGTAGAAATGTAACGGTGTACTATCGCGATACAAACAAATAATGCCAGCAGAAAGCATGGCTTTTGACTCAGATTTATTGATATGTGAGGTTTAACGTCCCGAAACCATCATATGATTATGAGAGACGCCGTAGTGGAGTGCTCCGGAAATTTTGACCACCTGGGACTCTTTAACGTGGACTCAGATAAACTGTGACATGTCTTGACAATCGCTTGACGCCCCGCCGCGGTAGTCTAGTGGCTAAGGTACTCGGCTGCTGACCACCCGAAGGTCGCGGGATCGAATCCCAGCTGCGGTGGCTGCATTTCCGATGGAGGCGGAAATGTGAAGGGCCCGTGTGCTCTGATTTGGGTGCACGTTAAAGAACCCCAAGTGGTCGAAATTTCCGGAGCCCTCCACTACGGCGTCTCTCATAATCTTATGGCGGTTTCGGGACGTTAAACCCCCCAAATCAATCAATCACATTCGCTTGACAAATCTGCTTTTAGCCAGCGTAGCCTTCGCGCAATAAAATTGTGCTCTTTCTGGTCCTTTCCCACCGCGTTGCAGTGCCTAGTGCCAGGTATGACTGGCAGATGATGAACACATGCGGTGCCCGAGCACGAGCCGGAAAGGTTTGTGGCGTTATTGCTTCTGTTTATTGGAAGCATAAGTTTTGACTAGTGATAGTCAAGTGATGCCACATTCGACTGCGTCAAAAGTCACACTTTCCACTGCATACGTTTGTTTCTATCGTGATATTACGTACATAATAAAGTTGCTCCTGCAGACTGCAATTCATGTCCTGGATATATTCCGGACTGTCAAAGGTCTCCTCAACGTTTCGCAAGAAACAAACACAGATTTCCAGAAGAGAAAAAGCGCGAAGCATGCTCTAAACTGGATTAAGGCTGGGCAGTTTCACGTTTGAATGGCGGAGCGTCTGTTAGCATGCCAGCTCAGGGTTTCACTACGCCACACTTGCGACAGACGGCGCGACGTGGTGCCTAAGTATGGCGACACACACTGAACTCTCTGTGTTCCGGTGTATGCAACAATCACCAAGTCACACCTACAGTTCGCTAAGAATTGGAACACGTTTGGATTTCGTGAAGAAACTCACCATTTTATGAAATGGAAGCGCACAACGTAGATGCAGACGGAAAGACAGGGACAAGCGCTTGTCCCTGTCTTTCCGTCTGCATCTACGTTGTGCGCTTACATTTCATAATTAGTCATGTATCACCAACTCGCCCAATCAACCATTTTCACCATTTTAGTTCGTGAGCTTTTCCGCATAGTGGAAGGAAAACTTGGGCATTCGTCTTTCCAGCAAGGATGACGTCCTTGTTCACAGCCAAGCGCCTGCATATAACAACCATGCATAGTCGCTATTATTGCATCAGAGAAAAGCGAGAAAATTTTTATATTTACATTTACCGGCGTTTTTAACCATAAATGCTTGCATCTTACCAGCTTTTTTTTTTCTCTCAAAGAACTACCTACGTACGTTGTACCTCTATACCGGATAATTTTCGACTTGTGTGTGACCTCACAAACGATATTGTGCTCGAGGTATGCTGGGGCAGAACCAATCGCATAATTAAACTATGATTTGAGCAATACTCGCAAATATTTAAAGCCATCTGCTTCGGGGCAGCGTATTCCAAGGGTGAACTTCACACGCGTTCTGGGTGATTATCGACGCTAATGGACAGAACAACCGCACGATTGATCGTCAGACTTCCAAGGCGAAAAAGGTCATCAGACTAACCTCACGCATTTCCTACAGTCGGGGGTGGGGTCTTCGAGAGCACAACCTCTTCAGAATGTTCCATGCATCCTTGATGAGCCACATAAGCTATGTCGCATCTATGCACATGTGGCAACTTCATGAGAGAAATAAATTGAACATCCTCATAAAGAAAAGCATCAAGAAAGTTTTCGGCATTTCTATATGCACAAGCACTGAGAACTCTATGAAACTTGGAGTCCACAACACGCTTGAAGAAGTTGTCGACGCTCAACAAACGGCACAGGTTGCCAAGCTTTCGATCACACCAGCGGGGAGAAAGATTCTGGTTGACACTGGAGTCAACCCCCTGACGCTCGAAGTGCAAAATACGCCCTTTGATGATTATATACGCTCTTGCATCAAAGTGCGTCCCCTTACATGAAATATTCATGCACAGTACAACGTGGGCCGGCATGTCGCTCAAGCCTCCCATCTTTTAGCTCAAGCTCACACCCACTCGTCGGTATCATGCTTTGTCGATGCCGCCCAGTACGGCGTTTCCGCTCCCTTTGCGGTAGTATACGTAGATGCTAAGGGTCAGATTTTATCCTCAGCGTCAGTTCGAAACACTTCTTACAAATCAGAACAGATGGCCATTGCACCAGCTCTACTTGATCTACAAAGAACTGATATTTATGCGGACTCTAAACCTGCTCCTAGGGCCTTCGCCACTGGTTCCGTGAGCAAGGAAGTTTTTTAGAACTCTCGCTGACAAGAAACTCACCCACCACACCCTTATTTGGTTCCCTCCTCACCTTGGCTTGAAGGTCGGGGGCCTTCTCAATGTCAACAAGCTAGCCCACTCCAAGGCACGAGGCTTCCCTTACCGCGCCGGGACTTGTGCTTCTCAGACAGGGGAATCAGCCCCCAATCTTCATTTTAGGGACCTTTTGACTACCTTCAACGAGATCACGAAGCACTATCAATTAGGCCATAGGTCCTTTCCATTGCCACACGAAAAGTTGTCTATGCCACAGGCAAACTCTCTTCGCATGCTTCAGACGGTAACATACCTTAGCCTCATAACCTGTAGCCATTACTCCGATATTTCAGAACTTTGTCCAGACAGCCACAATTGCAGTGATTTTAACCACATGCTCTGAAGGTGCCCCTCTTCACAAAAAAAAATTAAGAATTTTCCGAAAACTTCTTTTATTTAATGCTCACGAGTCCGGTTCTCATACAAAAACAACTCAGGGCTCTCCAGAAGGCCCACGATGCGGTGGTGAGGATGGGCCTCCCCGCCCCTACGTTGGAGCTGCCCGCAATCCTACCCCTATAAAACGGGGGTGGAATCCTTCAGGACCCGAAAAAAGTTTTTTTTATTCATCCATTTATCAATCTGCACTAAGTCTTCGTGAAAATGCCATGTTAGCATGCAATGTCATGCTATAATTTAAGAGAAAATGAAGGTATAAAATTATAAATATCGGGGGAAAGAGAATTTTCCCGGAGCCAACGTGAGTTGGTTCTAACAACAGTCTCCACAAGTTTATTTGGCCTCCTCAGTTGCGTGCGAAGACACGTTGGCCACTCGGGAGCATCTTCATAATAAACTTCTATAAAGCTAATATCCTACAGTACATAAAATCTTCATTTAGCATACACTCAGTGGGTTGAAAAACAATAATAAATCTAAATATAATACTAAGTGTTTTGCCATTAAAAATATATGCTATTGTTACAGCCAGTAATGAATTTGCAGAGCCTATGTGAGCTAGTTTAGTACGCAGTATTTTTTTCTGGCTGCAAGCGTTCAAACTTAACGCTTTGATTGATTGTGCGAACAAAAACACAATCGGAAGCATTCATGGTATGGAGAAGGAGGTATTTAAGTATTTTATTGTACGACGCCAAAAAAAATGACCTTAATGTAGGGATGCTCGCGGGCACCAACCAACGCTTACGAACAGTGCCCGCACGGTGGCCTAGTGCGTGTCGTGGGCAGAACGTGCAGACAGGCGCGAAAGGATATATGACAAGCTAGTGCAAGAGTGGAGAAGAGTGTCACTACATATCACGTTACATGACTGACTGTTAAAACATGCGGTAGCAGAATACGGCACGTCTTGGGCTGTAATATATTCTGATTTTGTACGGAGCGTGATGGTGACGACGATGGCAACCACGAAACTGCGTCGAGAGAGCTCATGAAACTGTCATCACAACACAAATCGAAAAGGAGTGTTTGCGTACTACAAAGTGCCCAGTAAAAAAGCAACGCCAGATCCATGGCTTGAGCCTTTGAGTCGTTATCTTCGCACGCGTGAGGGACACAGCTTTTTTTAGGGGCGAAGTTCCTTACGCTGAGGGTCGTACGTCCCGTGTCGTCGCCGTCGTAGTAGTAACCAGATGTATTACATTGCATGTCAATAAAAACGGCGTCACAGCGTGTCCCCGGAGTGAATGATGATGAGTGGGCGGAAGCGTCCATCAGTCCGTCCGGGGTTCCGTGCGTTCGTCCATGTGTGTGTCTGTGCGTCCATGTTTCTCACATTCTTAGTTTGAAGATCGACTAGGGCGATTAACCTCCCTGAGGAGAGCTTCGCCGCAATCGTCGTTGTTCACATCGTGTTTACGCTGTGATTTCTTTAACCTCTGTCATATATTCGAGGTGCACCTTCGACCAACAGTCCTTATTGCGTCGATTCTGAAAGCCCGGATAGCAACGCATTCAAGAGTAGAATATTAACCTGACTAAAATACAAAAAATAAATATACCGTGGAGGCAAAAAATTACAGACAAAACAGAAAGCACTTCCTTTCTGTTCTGTCCGTAGGTTTTCTTCCTCGATGTTACGCGTATTTTTTTTTATTTTCAGTAAGCATGTACTACCTATCCCAACAAAGAGCTTTATTGTTGGCCTTGTCGGCGCTGCATCTTCAAAAGTTAAGCGCAACACTGAAATATCAAAGCACATTTACAGCTTTTTTGCCCTTTATCGCTGTCCCGTGCTTGTAATCTTATCACCGCGTTTAAATTTAGGAACAAAGCAGCATTGCATGCTCACCTACAAACGCCAGGACGTTGCCAAGTGGGACTACTTTCCTTCCACCATGCAGTCCAGAAATCCAGGCCGTCGTTTACAGCTACAGTCGTCATCGTGCAAATAGCTTTCACTGTTAGGGGTACGGGCACCGAGTGTAAACACTGAATGCGGTGTGCGCCTTCACGCCGCCAGCTTCGTTGGCAATCGAGGTCGATTTTCCTCTGACAGCTGGTGCCGCCAGTCAAGGACATTTTAGATGCACCGACGCAACACACTTGGGTTTCACCGGAAGCCAACCTTTGTGTTGCTGCGTATGTTTTCGACTTCAACGCAAGTGTTCACCTTCAGTGTAATGAGGCGTTGTGTCGATTCCAGTTTTTTTTAGCTATAAGATCACTGAGGCCAGCGCTAAAAGCTGCACACGTGGTGCATGTCGCTTGGCGTGCGGCCTGGATAACATTCCAGCCGAGGCAACTTCAACGATGCTTTCGCATATCAAGGACAAACATACATTACGTTCCCTCTGCCACCAGCGTATGCGAAGCAGGCCCAAATGTTATCTCAAAATCTACAGCTAAATGAATCAAACAATTAGTTAAAACAAAAACCGCATATCGGCAATTGATTCCAGTTCCTGCCTACAATGATGTAATTATCGCGTAAATATAAATGAACAAAATTGAATGATAAATCTACCGCCTCACCTTACGTCGCCTGGCAAAAAGTGTGTTCAAGACTCGCAACTTTCCACGGGGGTTGTGGTGGCTAACGTTCTGAAAGATCAGCCGGGTAGAAATACCCTACGAGGCTGACGGAGATGCACCGCCCGTGGTAGCTCTGTTAGTGTAGCATCAGACCCGTAAATCAAAAGCTGTGGGTTCAGATCCCACCGATAGAATCAGTGTATAACGTTAATTTCAATTATCTTCCATTCACTGAGGTTGAAAAATACCAATAAATGTTCTGTGCTTTCTATGTCCTCAGTGAGTCGTATTCATTAAATTGTGTAAAACAAAAGAACGAACCCCTAAAAAACTGAGATCGTCTTCTTTCATTGTCGCTACAGACAGGCGCTTAAAAGGGCCTTGCAACACTTCTTAACGTACACTGCCGCAAAAGGTTTTAGAATTCGCCCAGTACGAGCGGAGTTACAAACGTTCGTCGCCTGCTAAGATCGCATTCTGCCTTCTCTTGTCACTACGAAAACACTGGAAGCCAAGAAGGGAAGAAGAGAACGGAAAAAAGTGAGTACGTTCCGCGTGCCTTGTGAACTTAAGCACATTTAGGAGCTTGCTCCTTGTGCTGGGGGATTGTCTCTCGTCGTTGTGCCGGTGTGTACGCTAGTGCTCATTGTTCCCACTAAAGGCATAGTCGTGCTCTTCGTTTCTAGAGTGCTCACGAGATTGTGCGCCGCCAGTTAAGCGATACTCGCTCCACTCTCGGCGCGAGCTCTAGTTTTATGGAACCACGCCTATATATTGTCACGCACCGAGAGCCATAGAGACAAGACAGGAACAACGGGGCAGAAAGACACGAGCGTGTTCTACAAATGAAGCACTAACACACACTTCTTCGTTCTCTTTGCCCTTTTCGGCTGGCTAGGGCTTGCCGGCTTACAACTCTAGGTGGCATTACTCCCCTTCCCATTAGAGCATCGACTCGATGCTCATACACAAGGAGACAGCAGGACCCATAAGGAAAAAAAGGAGGAAAAGATACTTATAGTGCACAGGGCATATGCAAGTGCAAAAAAGTCTGTGCTTGGTCATAAAAAACATTAACACAGTTCACAGTTCGTTCGAGACCCAACAGACAGTGTAAATAAAAGGAAATGTTAACTGCTCTGGCACAATAAGGCGAGTATCACCGCGTAAAATAAGGTTTTAGGCGGACGACATGCACAATCTCTGTTCGTGGTGAGTACCGCTGGCTTGTTGCCAAGCATCCGTCTGGAATAACCTCATAGTTAACCTCGTTCAACTGCGAAAATACCTTGTAAGGCCCAAAGTACTTGCTCAGGAGTTTCTCGCTGAGACCTCACCGTCTAACAGGAGTCCAAACCCCCACTTGGTTGCCAGGTTGATTAATGACTTGTCGATGTTGGATATTGTACCTTCGGGCCTCTTCACATTGCTCCAATCTTGTGTGCACGCGAGCTAGTTTACGTGCTTCCTCTGCACGCTGAATGTAATTCACGACATCAGGAGTTAGCGGCTCGTCCTAGTCGATGTCACAAGGAATCATGGCGTCTACCATGGTTCGCACGTCTCGACCACAAACGAGGTGGAAGGGTGCGAACCTTGTCGTTTCCTTGGTTGCGGTGTTGTACGCGAACGTTACGTACGGCGGGATCTCGTCCCACGTTTTATGCTGCACATCCACGTACATAGAAACCATGTCCGCCAGCGTTTTGTTCAGCCTTTTTGTCAAGCCGTTACTCTGAGAGTGGTGTGCGGTTGTCTTAGGGTGCTTCGTGTAACTGAGCGTGACGATGTCGTTCAACAGTTTTGCCGTAAACGCTGTCCCTCGGTCAGTCATTATGAATGACCGGGTGCCGTGACGAAGCACAATGTGGTGCATGAAAAACTGGGTGACTTCAGATGCTGTACCGCGTGGCAGTGGCTTTGTCTCAGCGTAATACCTCAAGTAATCAGTTGCGACAATGATCCACTTGTTTCTGAAGCAAGACAAAGGAAGCGGTCCAAGGAGGTCTATACAAACCTTGTCAAACGGCGTACGCGGTGGATCGATGGGTTGTAGGAGACCTGCAGGCTTTACAGGTGGTGAATTGCGACGCTGACATTCGCGGCATCTTTTCGCGTAGCGTTAGACACAAGCTGCGAGTTTTGGCCAGAAATATAGCGGTCGTACTCAGTCGAGCGTCCGTGAGTATCCCAGATGGCCGGATGTCGGCTCGTCATGGCAGGCTAATAGGATGCTATCACGAAGGTCTTGAGAAATGACTAGAAGATAAGACCTACAGTCGACACCGGTGTTTTTCTTGTATAAGCAAAATAACGGCAACGTAAGGGAAAGTGGACGAAGAACAGACGCGATGATGCCTTCTAAATGATCAATGATGGTCCTTAACTCGGGGTCCACTCATTGCTTACCGAGGAAGTCCACCCCTCTGAGAGTCCCCAAGAAGGCACCGTCGTCTTCTACAACTGTATAGTCCGATTCCAGAGATGCTCGTCATAGCGTGTTGGCGTCTTCATGCTTTCTACCTGACTTATATAAGATGGTGACATCTAACTCCTGAAGTCGCATACTCCATCGGGCGAATCGTCCAGGGGGGTCTCGGAGGTTAGCCAACCAATAATAAAGCGTGGCTATCAGTCACAACTTTAAATGGGCACCCATAGAGATAAGGCCTGAACTTTGTCATCACCCATATTACCACGAGACATTCCTTCTTTGATTTTGAATGGTTGGTCTGGACACGTGATAGAGTGCGGCTCGCGTAGGAAATCACATGCTCGGTCTCATCTTGTGTTTGCACCAAGATAGCTCCAAGACCAATGTTGCTTGCGTCAGTGCGCACATCTGCGTCAGCGTCCTCAACTAAATGACCAAGTACGGGAGGAGTAGACAATTGATGTTGCAGTTCTGCAAAGGCAGTCGCTTGTTCGTCGGTCCACATAAATGGGGTGTCGTCACGCGTAAGTCTGATGAGTGGCTCCGCAATTTCAGACAAGTTTTCAACAAAGCAGCGATAGTATGCGCAGAGCCCTAGAAATAGTCAAAGACTTTTCTTGTCTGTCGGAGCTAGAAAAGCGGCCACAGCGGCAGTCTTCTCGGGATCGGGCCGAACGCGTGCAGCGCTCACAACGTGACCCAGGAACTTCAGTTCTCTGTAGCCAAAAAGGCACTTCTCAAGCTTGAGGGTAAGGTCAGTGGATCGTATAGCTTCAAGAACACTCCGAAGGTGACGAAGGTGCTAGTGAAACGTTTTTAGAAAAACAACCACATCATCTAGATAGACGAGGCAACTTTTTCCACTTCAAGTCAGCGAGAACAGTATTCATCATTCGTTGGAATGTAGCCGGAGTGCAACAGAGGCCGAATGAGAGCACTCGGAATTCGTACAGACTGTCAGCAGTTACAAAAGCCGTTTTTTCGGGATCACGTTCATCGACTTCAATTTTCCAATAACCACTTTTGAGGTCGATTGAGTAAAAGTACTTTCCTCGCCCCAACCTGTCAAGAGAATCGTCCACTCGAGGCAACGGGTACACGTCTTTCTTTGTGACGTTATTCAGCTTCCTCTAATCAACACAAAAGTGAAATTTACCATCCTTCTTTTTTACAAGGACCACTGGCGATGACCATGGGCTGCTTGATGGCTGTGCTACATCGTCTTAAATCATTTCTTTCTTTTGCTTTTCAGTCACACGTCGTTCGGTTGGTGAAACGCGGTAAGACTGTTGTTGTATAGGGTGCCCGTCGCCGTAGTTGATACTACGGTGTTTAGTAATCGATGTCAGACAAATTCTCGATGAAGGTGCAAAACGCGCGCGGAATTCTATCAACAGGTCGTTAAGTCTTTCTTTGTTTTCGTCAGAAAGCGTTGCATTTATGTCGACGCGCTGGAGAGGTGCTTCGGCATTATCGGTTGCCTCGGTAGCGAAACACTCAGTCATATTGCTTACCGGGTAGGCATAGGCGATGACAGTACCAGGGAAAAGGTGTCGGCGCTCGTAGCTGAAGTTTGTAAGAAAAACCTCGCAGTGGCCAGCCTGGAGGTCTACTAGGCTTCGTGCTACGCAGACACCTTGGGAAAAAAGTAGGGATCGATTGCTCTCTGCCAACATTTCACCGTGTGCTGATTTTTTACATGCCACTTGAACCGTAACACTTGAGCGTGGTGGTATTGTCACAGCATCGTCAAATGCACATACAGGTACTCGATCGTGGCAGGTATTATGCTCTGGTGTGGTGCTTTTTTGTTGAGAACGTGATGAGGCGTTGGCATATGTCGACGATAGCACAGTGCTCCCTCAGGAAGTCCATGTCAATGATCAGGACTCGAGAACACGGAAGAAGAAGGCTCAAGCTGACAACAAAGGTAGAACCACGAATCTGCATTCGTGCTGTGCAAATGCCGAGTGGCGTGACGATGTGCCCGCCAGCAGTACAAATTGTCCTGAGGTGCCAAGGCATTGTCACTTTCTTCAGGAGAGCAGCCCGTTTTTCACTTATTATAAAAAAATCCGCACCCGTTTCAGCTAAAGTACTGACTTTGCGACCGTAGAGCATCACTAATGTGTATAATGAAAGCTTTGCGGAAACAGCTGGTGTCATCATCATCGGGAAATTGTCAGTTTGCGGAAGCGTCGCTAGGAGGCCTTGAGCTTGTCCAGTATGAGCTACCTCACCCCCGAAGGTCGTTGTGGCTAGTTGTCCCGGCGTAAACGGTGTGACCAACCCTACACCACACTCAAATAGGTACGGCGATTAGGCGAAAGTCGCCGCGGTGACATGGAGAGCGGCTGGTACAAGGATGACGGATTTCTGCGCTGCTGAGCCACATACTCTTCAATTCCAGGGAGCCGCTGACCGAGCCTGAACGGCGGTGAGTTCGTCGAAAATCCGCGTAGTCCAAGTTGTCGGTAAGAACACTGTCGGTACAGATGTCACTGTCGGTACAGAGAACCTGCGATACAGTAGTGGTGCAGGCCCTTCTCACAATCTGTCGGTACAGAGAGGACACTGTCGGTACAAAGAGGACGTCGATCTGGCGCACGCCAGACGTCAGATTTCCGCGAGATTAGGTGAGGTGCACAGTAATGTGGTACCGCTTGGACCGTCTGCAGCATTACTGGGGCCACGGTGGAATGCGGGATTGCACGTGTAACAGGTTGCCGCAAAGCTTTAGCATATGACATGCGGGGAAAGTCACTGGGTGGTTGATAATCCCACATGAAAGGCGGTTCTCTTAAGGCATGCTGGATTTCATTTAGGACAACGCTGGACAACGAGGCGATAGTGAACTGTGAGGGCACTGACAGCTTCTGGAGCTCATCTCGGATGACTGAACGTATAATCTCTCGGAAGAAATTCATTTCGCCACCAAAAGCTCTCAAGTAGTCTGTAGTTGTAGCGTTGACGTGCCATTCGTATGACGGGGCCCAGCTCAGAGTGCTTCGATGGTGACGGCTTCTGTGAAAAATTCTGGCACAGTCTTGGGTGGACTGCGCACAAGCCCACCCAAAAACTGCTCTTTCAGCCCGCGCATGAGGTACCGTACCTTTTTTTCTTCTGGCATGCCGGGGTTTGCTCGGTAGAAAAGACGCGTCATGTCTTCGACATACATCGCAACCCCTTCGTTCGGAATTTATATGCGGGGCTGCAGATCGCGCTCAGCTCTCTTCCGACGGTCAGGGCTGACATATGTCCCAAGAAGTCGTCGTTTGAAGTCTTCCCATGATGTAAGAATACCTGCCCCGTTCTCATACCATACACGTGCGCCGTTCAAAAGACTGAAATAGACGTGTCGCAGTTTGTCTGCGTCGTCCCACTGGTTATTCACGCCAATGAACTCGTAATGAACAAGCCAATCTTCGGCATCCTCAAGTGCAGTGCTATAAAAGGAATTTGGCGTTCGTGGTGTGAGTAAGGTGCAGTGAAGCGGCGTTGTGCCATTCGTGCCGATAGGGTTGGTGTTGGTAGGGCTGGTCGGAGCTACCATGTTGTTTGCGAGCAGTCCAAACTCAGGAGATCGCCCTCCGATTCTTCTGCTGGCGCGGTGCACAGGAGGGACCACCGGTACGACGCTTGAGTTCTTGTTATGCGGAGGGGTACGGTGCATAGGTCACCCAGCACGTCCACGAGTTTGTCACGCACCAAGAGCCGTAGAGACAAAACAGAAACAGCGGGGCAGAAAGACACGAGCGTGTATCTTTAAACGTAGTGCTAGTTTGTGTGTTTGTTTCTCTAGACTCATGGCTCATACGCACTCAGGAGGATTGGTCAAGAAAGCGTAGTGCAGTTTTTTCTGTGATCATTTTAACTGTGTAATGAATTTGTATTAAAATATGACTTATGTAAGAAAAACCACATAAAAAGAGAGCAAACTAGAAAAAATAGAAAAGTAAAGTTGAGAAATTTTGAGATTTCAGGTGTTATGATTACCACTCAGCTGCATTGTTTCACTTTGCCATTTAGAATTTTTTTGGGGGGGGGAGTAATAAATACTAATTATTTGATTGAAGATCACATGGGTATACGTTTGGATGCCAGAATGAAATCGCAAACGGCATCGAAAGCATCTCTGTGGCAATGTCCCAAAACTGAGACACCAAAGCTTAGTGCAGTATCCGCCGTCAATCTTAAGCCTATTTTCAGAAATGGAATAACTAGACACCTTTTTCGAAGTATAGCGTATCGGCGACAATACAAAAAATAATGTTCTAGTGATTCCACTTCTTCGCAGAATGCACAGAGGGGTGATATTGTCTGACTAGCTCTGTGTAGATACAGGCTTAGGGGGGAGGGGCACGAGATTGGAATTTAGTAATTAAAACTTCGAGCTTTCTGGACTGGCTCCAGTGGGGTCGCCATGGAAACTTGAGGTGATTATATTCTGTCCATGTAAGTACTTTTTCTATCATACGAAGCGCTAATCCACACTTCTTCGTTCTCTTTGCCCTTTTCGGCTGTCTAGGGCTTGACGGCTCACAACTCTAGGTGGCAATATATAAGCTCAATCGTGCGCTTCCTCTCTCTTTCGCCATGTTCTGCCAGTCAACTCAGTTCATTGCTTGCTGCTGCTGATTCACACCCGCAAGCTTCCTAATCTCATCTGCTCACCTAACTTTCTGTCTCCCCAAAACCCACTTTCTTTCTCTTGGAATCCGGTCAGTTACCTTTAATGACCAGCGTGTACCCTACCTACGGTATACATGCCCTGCCAAGTCCATTTCTTCTTCGTGATTTCAACTACGATATGTTTAACCCCGCTTTGTTCCCTGATTCACTCTGCTCTCTTCTGGTCTCTGAAGGGCAGACAAAACCTTTTAGGTTACCATCTTTTGCTGCTCAATTTAAGCTGAACCCTCTTTGTAAGCCTTCAGGTTTCTGCTGCGTAGGTAAGTATACCGACTAGATGCAGCTGTTATATACCCACTTCAAGTAGACTACTACAATGTTAGCCAAATACAGTGACATTGTAATCCACTGACATGGTGCTATAATCAGGTGAAGTAGCCGGTCGAATTGTCCAACCGAGGGGGACCCTGTATGAATGAGAACAAGCCATCGTTATTGAGCGAGCTTAGTCGTCATAGTCATCGGTGACATCGTAGTCCTCATCAGAAAAATCTTCAATCACGGCTCTTCAATACTCCTCAGGATAGTCCTATACAATGGAAGACTTCGACCATGACTTCTTATTCAGTCTCTAACATTTTTTGTCATTGATCTTGTTTGAAAGCCTCCGCTTTTGCTGAACTACCAAGTGACTGTGGCTGCCCGAATTCGGTTACCCATTTTTGATCATGATAGTTTCTCGCACGCACCCTTGCCTTTCCCGTTCGCTAGTGGTCGGTTGATAAGTTGCTTCTTGGAAACCTGGTGCAACCTATCCAGGGGGATCGGCCGTGAATCACGCGGTGTTGTGCTAACTGTTGGGCTTCTTTTAGGGGTCAAGCAGCTTAGGGTCTAGGATTGTCCTTAGAATACAAGGTACCCACTATACGCCCACCGTAACATTTATGAAATAGGGAAGCACTCATTGTGCCACAATGCCATTCGTCATTCTGGTGATAAGCAAACTACCCGCAACACAACTGTAGGCAGTGTGTGAACTTCATCCTGTGGCTGATTACAATGAAGAATAAGCATGTTCCAGACTACACAATACTTTTCTGCCACAGATGAAAATGAACGTGAACGCACTCTCGCGAGCGAAAGGCAATGATCACCTAGAGAACAAGCTAGCACAGAGGAGGGAGTTCGGGAAGCAGCAGCAAGGCGGTGACGCCGACTACAAGCTGCTACTCCGGGGGCGAGAGCACGGTATGGGGCAGCTCAACGTCCAAGCAGACATCAAGCTACCCCGGAGGTGAGAGTTCGGGAAGCAGTGATTAATCACTCCGCGGCTTCCGTTCACGAGCATCAGGCATTTCACGCACAGCAGCAGGCATTACGGATTGAGTAGCTGCATTAACTAACTTTGAGAATATATTGGGAAAACAACAATGACACGATTCGACTCGAACCCGGGTCCCCTACATTCCAACCCGTAATTCTATCACTCAGTTACGCTGGTGCTTGGAACTCTGTGGCAAACTGACCTTATGCAAGCCTCATGTCGTGAAAAAGTCACATTATTTGTGTAATAAAGCGTTTGGAACAGCAAAAGAACAGCCAGGCGTCCAACAATGCGAATTGCGTAGCGAGTGGGTCATCGAATGGTACAACTCATTACGAGAGCGCTAGGCATACTTCTTCACCGTCGCAAGCTACAACATAAAAAATATTGCACAATTTCCTTGCAAGTGTGCAGCGGGTATCTGCGCCGACGAAGATTGGCAAAAGATGGCATATTAAATACCTGGCCAGTAATTATGACAAAGTATGGCGTAGAGCGTACCCTACAATTGTGCCTGTGGCACTTACACAAATAATGTTTAACCCTTTCGGCCCCAGTGTCCAATTAAAAGGGCACGAAAAAATTCTGCTTCCCAATCTGACAAAATTAGCTCACAAATCAAAAGAGGTGTCTGAGGTATTCTCAATACATCCGCGAAAACATGGGCGATAGTTTTTTTTTTTTTTGTCAGCGTCTTCTTCGGAACTCTGCAAAGCGGAAATCAAGATGGCGGAAGGTGAAAAAGACGACGCCCACCACAATCGAATATTTTGTGATATATTCTGCATTGATAGCTGTCATATGATTCCGTATTGTTTCTAACATTTTTAACTTCTTACTTGAAAAGTGCGCCTTCTCTAAAGCTAATATGTCGCCTGTAGGCATACACAATCTTCGCGCCCCAATACAGAACACCAGGGCTCAGTGGCTGCCAGAGCTCTGAATGTATTGATGCAAATTCGTATTTCCTATTATTCTCTCGATTTCTTGTTATTCTAGTCAAGAAACCTGCCCAGATATGTTATAGTTAATTTGCATGCTCTCTATGATAGCGAGATAGTAGGTATTGTATATGAATTCGTTTTTTACACTTTATGAATGGTGCCTGAAAAAGATAGAAGATGACGACTAGACGACTATGAAGTGCAGTTCAGTCAGCTTGTTCTTGCAGACATGACCAGTAATAGTTTTGACACTGCGAATCTGAATTTGGTGAATCCTTTATTATGTTGGTGAATCTTTTATTATGTTGAATCTTGAAAGTGTCCAGTTATTACATGACGACCATTCAAGTGCAATGACAAGCTGTGTATCACAAGTGCAAATCCTGCATGTGGACCTTCCAGACACTGTAGCTAATGAGTGGTTCCTGCGTGCTAGTTTAAGAACAATTACATGGGATAACAAGGCGAAAATATATTTACTTTACCTTACCATAATTTTTTACGACTACTAAACTCATGGAGTCCTGTATGTATGACATGGCTTCATTTTTTCGTATATTGGTGGGGAGCTCAGAAAACATCGTTTTTGAGCTTTTAGGGTTCTGGTAAAGCCAAATCAATTAACAACAAAAACCTGCACCCATTGAAAAATTCAGGGCTGAAATAGTTATAAAAACTCTGAAAGGCCGCTCTTCTAGCTTTCGCTGCGACTGTGCTGCGCGTTTCGCGCAGGCCTTGCGGTTTATTATTTTATTATTTACTTATTAGGTACCTGCTTCGCCTTAAGGCATTACGGCAGGGATGGTACAGTATATATGATCAAAAACATGAAAAAAAACATTCATAAAGCATGAAAAAAAGTCATCACTAGAATCAACAGAGACTATATGCGGTGGCAGAGTGTTCCATTCTCTTATAATGGGGACAAAAAAAAGAGTAGCGAAAAGCGTCACCACCAAAAGAAATGTCTCATATTTTTATATAATGATCGCGGCTTTGAGAAACATAGTTGGGTGGTTGAAAATACTGAAAATACAATTGCCTGATGATCCCTGTTCTCGAATGATAAATTTTATGAAGGAATTTTAATCTGAGGTTTTGACGACGGTTTTCAATAAGATCCCAATGCAATGTTTTTTCTGCTCTCTGTCACACTAAGCATCGTGTCGTAATTTCCCAAGGACAAATCGAATTGCTCTATTCTGCACTTTTTCAAGTTTAGCTGTAAGTTGCTTAGCATATGGGTCCCAGCAGACGCACGCTTACTCCAGTATACGGCGAACGTGTGTAAAATAGAGCTGCTCTTTAAGTTTTTGTGGTAAACTACTGAAGTTACGTTTCAGAAAACTTAATGTTCCTACCACCTTGTTCCTAACGTAAGTGACATGTTTATTCCATCTCAAACCAGCAGTGAAAAATACGCCCAGATATTTATATTCCATGACATGTTGAATATTAACGTTATTATTCGTGTTATGATTTCTGCAGTGCCAGAGTTTCCTGGTAAAGGTGACGTGGACGCTTTTTTTTTCACATTCAACGACTTTTTCTATTTTTCACACCATGCGGCAATTAAATCTAAAGCACTCTGCAGTGCTTGTTTGTCAAGGTCGCTATTGATAGCCCTATATACATTACAGCCATCTGCAAACATTCTAAATGATGTGATACCGAAAGTGATGTCATTTATGAACAACAAAAATAAAAGCGGACCTAAAACTGATCCCTGTGGTACACTAGAGGTCACAGCAACGTAAGTAGAGGAACAACCGTTCAGAGCCACAGACATCTGCCTTGAGCGAAGATACTCAGCTATCCAAGCAATAACCCTATCATCCAATTTGTAATATCAAAGTTTAGCGATCAAGAGACTATGCGTAACGACGCCAAAAGCTTTTCTGAAATCAGAAAATTTACAGTCAGCACTTTGCTGGTTGTCGACAGCTGAGGCAAGGTCATGAGTAAATTCTACCAATTGCGTCGTAGAAGAAAAGTCTTGTAAGAACCCATGCTGACTAGGATGAAGAAGGTTATCGGCAACAAAATGAGACATTATGCTGCTAAAAATCATATGCTTCATAACTTTGCATACAATACTAGTTAACGACACTGGCCTATAATTCTCAACTCTGTCCCTCTGTCCACTTTTATGGATTGGTACCACGCGGGCCAACTTCCGATCCCAGGGAACTATGCAGTCATTTAACGAATTTCGAAATAAACGACAAAAATATAAACACAGAGTGCCCAAATAGTTAATGAGAAACGATGCAGGAATATTATCAGGACTACTCGCTTTCGTGTGTTTCAAGCCTTGCACCACTCAACTCCCGTCGCACTAAACACAACCTCAGGAATTTTGTCGACTTGGACAGAAAAATCAATAACTGTAACTGCACTAGCATCTGAAAAACCAGACTGAAATACCGATGAACAGTAATTAACAAAAATTTCAATCTTACTCGGATAATCATTAATAATTCGGTCAGACCAGTGCAATGGTGGAACATAAGTGTCCTCCTTACCGTTTGTTTTAACGTATTTCCAATGTTCATTCGGATCGTCTACCAGCCTCTGGCATAAGTTAGCGAAGTATGTTTGTTTGGCTGATCCAGCGAGCTTTCTAAAATTACGTTTTAACTCTTCTAACTGTATGTAGCAACTATCAGATTTCCGAGTCTTGCTAAGCCAATAGATTCTTCTGAGTTTTCTTAATAAACAACCGAGTTGCCTGTTAAACCACGGTTTCTCTTTCGAACTTTTGGAAGAGAGTGTTTGAACGGGAACAAATTTATTTGGTTCAGGATCAATCACATTGCTCTTCATGTCATGCGTCATTACTACTACTTTTCCCCTGTATTTCTCTGTGAATCGTTTTTCTGCTGGCAGCGTAAAAATAATGGTCTTGCGAGGCGCATCATTAAGTTGACGATGTGCAGCGCGCCCGCGAACTCACACTCGTCAAACAAAAAAAACAGCTGCTTTTTCTATCCGCGGGGACTTGGCAGTTGTACGTTAATATTGTAGTTTGTTCTATTAATTTCCGCTTCACTTGTTTCTTTTATGCCCGCATCAACCTCCCCACGCACGGCCGTAATGCTTCTAAAGACAATAATGAACCACGCTTTCCGTCATACCACTGCTACGTGTGTTGCATGCGACGTTAACTTTGTTCCAGCTTTGCAATAGATTCTCTCGTTAGAAACGTACAAGTTGCACGTTCAAGGTACACATGAGCCCTTCAGACCAATATTTGCGCAGTCGTTTATCGAATGAGATGCGCGTCATTTTTGTTACGGCTTCGTTTTTTTTTTATTTCTCCTATTAAGACCACCTGTGGGCTTTTTCAAGACAGCAGCTGTGCTAAATCTGCCACTGAACGCGCCAGCTGTATATCCTCATTTTGTGTTCCGCTACCTTGTTATTCAGCTGTTCCTAACTGCAATTAACGACAAGGGTTCATGAAAACGGAAAAATAAATAGGTGTACGCTTGAGCTTCACCATCGCGAGCAAAGTGTGACATTGCAATCGGGTTCTATGCACATCGTCTTCTTATCTGCTAGCCGCGCAACGGTCTTTCGTGGATGCTCCAACAGCGCCGCGAGAAAACGAACGCCTGTTTATGTAACACTCGTTGTTTCAAAATATATCCTAAAATACCTACGACAAGCACAGTTGCAAAGTTATCACTGTGCTATAATTCTTCTTTTTGCAAATCAGCAAACTGCCCTCTATAAGTAATATCCGCAAGGCAACACGTGAACGTACGCAGCTGTTCACTTACGTTTTTGCAGTTTTTTTTTATTGTGACAGACTTGCCTTTGAGGCATAATTTTTCCTTAATCTATGCTGTTAGGCCGGTGTTTTGTATGAAGTAGTGTCTTGTGAAATCTGTTTTCATGTATCCAGTGGTCGTAACTGTCTGTGTCGCTAATGATGATTAAATATGCCTGACTACCTTCTAATGCGTGGTCTTTACAGGACCCATTCATTGCACGGTTCACACATTTGGACGCCGGGCGCGATTCCATGCCTCTTCCACAAATTTTTATAAGCTCCAACGAGAACCCCATTGCTACCAAACATTCATAGTTGTTTTTGTTTGTTCTTTACGGCGCATTTGAAAGCAGTGGCATGGCAAGTGTCCAAAAACACCTGCTTGCCACTTAACAAGCATGCGGTGGATTTTCAATCAAACTGATCATTTTCGTTATTTATTTGATTCTCACTCTTTTTTTAATTTTTCGCTAACTGATAGCGCTCAATTTTCGTACCCTACTGACGACACCAATAACAGCACCAGAATTTCTGCGAAAAATGATCTTAAACGCTATTTTCTTTGAAACCGGGCTAAAGATTTTTTCGGTGGGAATTAAAGTCACAGCTTTGCCGCAAAGGCGAAGCAATGAACGTCATAGCAACAAATTCGAAGGTCACGCGCAGAATGGCAAGCATATTGAAACGTGGCCCGCTTTTTTAACGCACAAATGACGCACGAAACGTACTCACAGGTACAGATAAACGTGCATTAAGTTTCTCAGTTGTTACTTCGTGCATTAGTTTCTTAGTTGTTACATTGCTGTTTCATGTTGACGTCGACGCTGGATGCCACCGATGGACATATCTCACGCTTGATGCATATACTCCTTCGTGTTGACGCCGATGCTGGACGCCAGCGAAAGACACATTTTAAGCTTGATGCATTCACTTTTTCGTGTAAACGCCGATGCTCTACGACAACTACGGTTACATTTCATGCTTGACGCATCTACTGTTGCGTGTTGACGTCGATGCTGGACGCCACCGACGGACATATCTCACGCTTGATGAATCTACCGTTTCGTGTTGACACCGACGCTGGATGCCTGCGATGGACTCATTTCACGCTTGATGCATCTACTGCTTCTTGTTTACACCAATGACGGGCCACATTCTCGAGTACGAAGTCGAACCAGGGGTACACGCAGTGCTGGCCACAATATGGCGCGATAGCGTGGCATTGTCGTCTGGCAACATTATGTTTTGTCGCGCGGAGGAGCGTTGGCGGCATGTAGTGGGTCGACGGCTGCCACCACCCTAAAACAGGTGGTCATGTAGGCTCCCTAGCAACGCCCTGCTCATTGCGCCATCTTGTTGGTAATGTTCAAAACATGATAGCTCCTCCCGAGAAGCCCGTCATCTGCGGTAAGTAGTAGATATATATAGCTTGCCGTTTAAACGTTGAAGGAGGTGCTTTTAATAAGAAAAAGATTTTCGTAGCTCAGTGTATAATGCCTAGCACTCACACCTCACGTATACCTATGACGGCGACACTGATCTTGACGCCGGTGGTAAAATCCAGACGAGTGTCAATATATTGCTATAAAAAACGCCGCCATGCAAAATGCGCGTGGAAGTGCCAAGCCATCACACTCTTGGCAGTGCATTTTTGTGGATTCTTGCCTATTTGGCGCAGCAAAATTATGGTGGCGCCCAGGAGGCCATGTGTGAAAATATCTATAGGCGTCAAATTTGTCTCCGCGGTAGTGTCGATAGGCAGCAAGTGGCGTGTTCTCTATGGCGCGTATACAGCGGAACACGGGCAGCACACATTATTGCTTCTTTGAGAGTGGTTTGAGCTGATTTTCGGCAAATAAATGTCACAGTCCACTGGCAATCTCTGTGCTTTTCCCCGCCAAATCGGTGCAAGAAGCTTATCCAGTGATACTCTTACTATGGAGAGACGCGCAATCCGCCCGTGAAAGGAATGCTCGCTCCAGGTGACAGTCGTCGCCTTCGCACTCTATGACGTTTCTTGTTCTATTTGTGTTTAGCTTGTGTTCCACCTTCTACGCACTGCAGTAGCTCAACTGAGCTTTTTCGGCATTTACTTTCAGCACATATGGACACCGAAAAAAATCGCAGCATATCCACGGAGGGAATGATGGAGAGTGGGGCGAAGCATTCGTCCGTCCATTCGTTCTTGCTTCCGTCCGTCCATGCGTACGTCTGTGTGAACGTCCATGCGCCCATCCGCCCGTCCGTGCGTGCGTCTGTTCATGCGTCTGTCCTTGCGTTCGTCCATGCATCCGACCGTGCATCCGTTCATGCGTCCATCCATGCATCTGTCTGTTTGTCCGTTTGTTCATATAGTCAACACTCCAAGTACCACCATCTCGCATCTTTTTATCATATATTCTTCATATAGAAGCACCGCCATCCAGCGGACATTCCAAGGACTAAACGTGAGGTGGCACATGCACACTTTCTTACGGCTTGCGCTTCGGGTTTACTTCCCGCCTTTAACCACCTCAAGTTGACGGTATATACTAGTTCACTGTATTTATGGCACTGCGTCTCAACGCTCGCTAAACCTTTCTAAAACCGAGGAGGTTACGCCCAGCGAGTATAACGTAGCAACCCTTTCTTGTCAGATAGTGCTCAATGTACAGGCCAATGGCTGCTAATGGAGATCGCAGCGTGCGCGTTAACTAAAAGCTGAACGCTCTTGTCTCTTATTCCCCCTTAGCAGCTATTGACATGTACATTGAGCACTATCTTTTATTGTTCAACAATGCACAGAAGAAATCTCTCACCGGCACCACCTTGGAGGTCAAAATGTTATTCTTGATACACACTACAACGGCTACTAGGGACGAATGGGTGCTCTATAAGGAGCTTCGCCCCTAAAAATGTACAGTCGTACGCATGTGCTTTTAAATGCGAAGCATTTTTTAGCGAACTTCGGAGACATTGAGCGTATCTATCTATCTAGCCAATTACGACGTTAACTCTCCTGGCCGTTTAAATAATGGTATCGATACCCAACTTTGTATGGCATAACATGACTGAATGAAGAACATATCTGACTAGTCATAACATGAAAATCAATGATGTGACACGGTGCGCGTTTTTGCCGGCGTTCATTTCGTCGCGTCACGCGGCGTTGCCATGCCAGGCGCTGGTCTTGTCATATACACGCAGGCGCGCGCTGTGCTGCGTTGCTTTGACGCATGCGCGTTTCAGCGCGTCCGGCGTCCCTCCCTCCGTCCCGAAAAGAGGAAGACGCAGTGTTGCCTGGGCAACGTTTAGTGGGAAATGCAGCATGTTGAATTTAGAGCTTGTTGCCGTCGGGCCGCGCTGACGGACGCTGCATGGTCGCGCCTGGCATCAGACTATAGTGTGTTCACGTTTTGCTAACGTAGCGTCACTGTGCCCAGCGTGAACACGTGTGAACGCTACAACATACTATATTGGGTCCTTCATGATGCGCTCGCGACCGTTTACTAACTCCACATATACGAAGTTTGGTGTTACGCAAGGAGAATTAAAGAAAAGTTGTTGGAGTGGAAGCTCCTGCGATGCCTTGCCAGCAGAAGTGAAGCCACCTATTGCCACTGCCAAGATGGCGGAAACATGCTCTTTTCTGATAGTGCCCGCTTAAAGATCAAGTGGCTTTGATACGTTATGTAAATACTACGGTAGTTCTATAATAAAGGATGGTTGTTCCTGACGAAATAACACTCAGAAACAAATATGAATGACTGAATCTTCAAAGAACTTTGCCTCCAATTAGAGGCTCACTACGGAAAACTAGTGACTTTAAGATGCACTTGGAGCACTATGAGGCCCCAAAAATGTTGGTTGCATTAAACTCGTTGGGCGTGCGAGGGAAACGCTTCGTTTTCGATCGCTGAACGGCGACACTTTATCATGCCCCTAGTAAGATGGCCACCACAGCCGCCATCTTGCCAGAGGAACGGCTTCACATCTGCGCAATCATTTCCACTCCAGCAATTTTTTAAATCCTCCTTGGTGTTACGTGACGTCAATGGATGACAAAAGTCTATGACTGATGCAAACATGATAATGTTGACAAGCGTGTCATTTAAGAAAATGACAACATACCACGCTCATAGCGTGCTCGTGGCTGGCTAAGGTACTCGGCTGCTGACCCGCAGGTCGCGGGTTCGATTCCCCGCTGCGGCGGCTGCATTTCCGATGGAGGCGGAAATGTTGTAGGCCCGTGGGCTCAGATTTGGGCGCACGTTAAAGAACCCCAGGTGGTCAAAATTTCCAGAGCCCTCCACTACGGCGTCTCTCATAATCATATAGTGGTTTTGGGACGTTAAACCCCACAAATCAATCAATCAATTAGCGTGCTCGTGGCCGTTTCGCTAGCTCCACATATACTAAATTTTGTATCACGTGACGTGAACAGACGATGAAGGTAAATGACACATAAACATGATAATCACCACACGTATGTTATGCACGGCATCATTTACTTTCACCTCGTAACATTGGGCTGATTTTAGAGTGACATATCAACTTTCTCATTCGTGCTTCACATATCATCGATTCCCACTGTATGTGGGATCTGTCACTTTTATTTCAATGGCACTGTTCACACGGGTACGCATACAGGTGATCTGCTTCAGTTCTTCGTGAAATGTAGGACAATTTATATGTTAGGTAATAACGCTGCGCGACCTATAGCACATATTATAACTACAGATATGTTTAACAGCTGCAATTATCAAGAACTGGGGTAACATTTCATCACAGAGCTTTCATCGATTCATAACAAGCATGAGAGTGATGCGTGAAAAAAATTGCAGGTCCCACGTACTGCGGAAATCGATGATATGCAAAGCACGAATGAGGAAGGGTGATAGGTCACTTTAAAATCACCACAACTTTACGAGGTGTACGTAAATTATGCCGTACACGACTTCCGCATCATGATTACCATGTTTGGATGTGCCTTTTAACCTCGTCAACTATGTACCATGATTGATTGATTGATATGTGGGGTTTAACGTCCCAAAACCACTATATTATTATGAGAGACGCCGTAGTGGACGGCTCCGGAAATTTAGACCACCTGGGGTTCTTTAACGTGCACCCAAATCTGAGCACACGGGCCTACAACATTTCCGCCTCCATCGGAAATGCAGCCGCCGCAGCCGGGATTCGAGCCCGCGCCCGGCGGGTCAGCAGCCGAGTACCTTAGCCACTAGACCACCGCGGCGGGGCCAACTATGTACCATGCTGTAATGTTTTACATGAAACGCATATTATGATTATCAGGTTTGGACGTGTCATTTACTTTCGTCATCTATTCACTTCCCGTGATATCAAATTTGGTACATGTGGAGCTAGCGCAACGGCGGCGAGCGCGTCATGAAGAGCCAGCCCATTACACTCCACCGAAAAGTTGACGCACACGCAAGCTGGGCGTGGTGACGGCACGATAGCGAAACTCGAGCACTCTATTGTGTGGCGCCAGGCGCAGCCGGCACAGCCAGCATCCGTTGGCATGGCCCAGTGGCAATCGGCGCGAAATGCGACATGCTGCATTTCGCGCCGACGGCGTTACTTAGACAGCACCACATTTGCCTCGCTACGTGACGGAGGGACGCCATGTGCGCTCAAACGCGCATGCGTCGCAGCAAAGCAGCTCGGCCCGCGCCTGCGAGTATATGGTATGCAGATCCACAATGAAGGTCAGTGGGTAGATCCACTAATCTCTACTAGGAGAATATTGGCGCCTTGCGTGCCATCGCCGGCGTGACGCGATAAAATAAACACCGAAGTGTACTGGCTCCTTGAGTGTGGCGTGTATTAATGTACTTACATGACACGCATCTCATGATTATTATGTTTGCACTAGTCACATACCTTTGTCATCCAGTCACGTGACGTAATACGAAATTTAGGTATATGTGAAGTTGGCGAAATGGCCGCGAGCGCTTCATGAGTGCGGGACGTAGTCATGTTGTTACATGACACGCATGTCATGATCATCATGTCTGGACGTGTCATTTACCGAGGTCACCCGTTTGCGTCGCATAATACCAAATTTTGTACATGCAAAACTAGCGAAACGGCCACGAGCACATCATGAGCGCAGCATGTAGCCATGTACTTACATGACCCGCATCTCATGATTATCATGTTTGCACCAGTCACATACCTTCGTCATCCATTCACGTCCCGTAATACCAAATTTGATTCATGAGAAGCTAACGAAATGGCCACGAGCGCATCATGAGCATGGCACGCAGTCATGTTGTTACATGACACGCAACTCAGGATTATCATGTTTGCATCAGTCACATACCTTCGTCATCCATTCACGTGCCGTAATACGAAATACGGTATATGCAATGCTAGCCAAACGGCCGCGACTACATCATAAGTGTAGCATATAGTCATGTTGTTACATGATACGCGTGTCATGATTTTGATGTTAGGGTCTTTCGCTTGTGTTCACCTTGCAGTCATGTCATTCCATACCAGTTTTGCAACATATCATGTGAATGAAACCACCGCAAAAGCAGCAAAACAATGACATGTAAATCATGACATTTATGACATACATGTCAAAATTTTCATGCTGTGACAAGCCAGCAATGGCCGTCATACAGTCATGTTATGTCATACGAAGTTTTGGTATTGATACGATTATTCGAACGGCCAGGAGAGCTAAAAGTCGTAGGTGGCTAGATTAAATAGATAGATAGATAGATAGATAGATAGATAGATAGATAGATAGATAGATAGATAGATAGATAGATAGATAGATAGATAGATAGATAGATAGATAGATAGATAGATAGATAGATAGATAGATAGATAGATAGATAGATAGATAGATAGATAGATAGATAGATAGATAGATAGATAGATAGATAGATAGATAGATAGATAGATAGATAGATACGCTCAATGTCACCGAAGTTCGCAAAGAAATGCTTCGCAATCAAAATCTTACTATTTTATAGGGCAAGTAGATTTTTTTTTCAAATGAATAATGACCGCTGCCTTCAATCATTCTACAACAGCGCCATACAAATGCTCCATATAATGTAAAAAATTTTATTCATATCTGCATGTAATCTGCAAATGTTGTCGAAAGACGATAGTCTTGCGTGTGGAGAGAGTGCTAAAAACTTTTATTTGTTGTTCTGCGCAAAAATTGGTGAATGGTATTTCAGAGGCGCTGCGTTAGAGTGCCTCGAGCGTGCAGCGGAGGCGAACGAGCGTGTCAAGTCACGTCACACGTGAGACATGAGCGCCATCTGGCAGTTCTTTTTGCAAAACAAAGCGCGTGGCCCTGAGACAGGCCTGCGCGCCCGTCTCGGAGGTGATAGGTGTAAAACGCAAGGCGACGGGTAGGCGCCACCACCGTGTCGTCTTAGCAAACCGTTGGAAACACTCGCTTCTTCGTGCAAGCGTTGCATAATCAGCGCAGCGTGATAAGTGCTACGATCCTTAGAATTACTTGTGTATGCCTTTTCTAGTAAAAGACGAACATGTAGAATACATATGGGTTGTCATACTGCCTCACTCCCTCAGATATGCGCCAGAATTGCTTTGTAATTGACAATCGTACACGTATGAACGCTGATCCTTGAGCAACATTAGTGGGTGCTGGGAATGGAGTTGGTCGTTCGGGGTATCTGCTGGTGCTGTTTAGAATACCCGGTTCGCGGTAACGGTGGACAAACAGACAAATGAGCTGACAAGGCAGACAGACCAAAGTTTTTGCGTGGAAGGTCCCCAAGAAAGAATATCGTCTTTAAAAAAGATGTTATGGAAACATGAACGCCCTAGATATAAGGTATGCCGGCTTAAGTAAATTTGAGCAGTTATGTTCTTTGAAGCGTAGCTTCATCAGATCACGTCGTTTCACATTAATTATTTCGTCCCTATTTTTCCCAATATCGTGTTACAGGTGGCAGCACCTTCGACCGCCGGGATAGGTGCTCGGTGGTGCGCGTACAAATGTAGGCAGCGCCACTCTTTTGTGAGAGGTGCAAGCCGATTTTTGGTGAATAAAACGCGCTGACTGTGGCCTACTCGTAATATGTCGTTTATTGCGGAATGAATGAATGAGACTCACCGAGTGTCACTATAACTTGTGAGAGAAACGCAATGTGCTATTGAAATGGGTGTCCGAGCTTGGCGACTGTCTGCGTTTTCGCACTATGTCACATTTTTTTCTATTTTGCTTTGTAAGTGCCGAGCTTGTGTACCGCCCAATAAGCACTGTGACAGAATTCGCTCTTTGCTTCATGCATGCTGGTCTTGGATACTAAAAGAAAAGGGGGGGGGGGAGAAATTCCATATTTTTGGGTGATGAGCGAAAATAACCGCAAATATGCATCCACATTTTTGTTTTTTCCTTCAGTTCTCCGCGATATGGACGTAGGACAGTTGACAAGTTTAATAAGGAAAGCTACATGGCGGACATCACCTTACAGCGCTTGTTTTTACTCAAAACGTTCGGCAGATCTCGCGTACATTGGTACTCAATGTTATGCGAAGGAGGCCCATACAAGCTGATTGTGTTGAAACTTTTTATTCAGCGAAACGTTACGAAGTCGCCATAGAGATCTGTACAAATGCAGCCACAGACATATATTAAAGAGCCGCATATGTTTTATGCCACCAGTTGTTTACAGGTGCGTAACGATGCCGACAGCAACATAGATACTAGCAACACCAGAAGTGATAAGCCGATACAAAACGCTGCTCCTCGCGAGGATTGTAGTCCTGGATACTGCTACATAAATAATGTAAAGCAGATCATACCTGACAACAATTTAAGTTAACCCGACGTGTCGGTTGTATTGTAGGAATAAAAAAACAATCACAGCATGTCCGTGAGGTGAATGATGAAGAGTTTGGGCGAAGCTCGTGAAGCAATCATGATTACAGCGTGAAATCTTAAATGCTTTCGCCAAGCAGTGATCAAAGCGATAATGTGTGTGTGCAATTAGGGCCGAAGCTCCTTAAAGCGGCACCCGTTCGTCCCTTGTCATAGTCGTAGTGCTTAACCAGTCTTACGTTTTTACCTGCAAGGTGGTGCCGGTGTGATATTTCTCCTGTGCGTTGTTGAACAATAAGAAATTCGCAGCGTGCGCGTTAACTAAAAGCCGAATTCTCCTGTCTCTCATTCCCCATTAGCAGCCATTAATATGTACATTTAGCACTATCTGAAAAGAAACGGTTGCTACGTTATACTCGCTGGGCGTAACCTTCTTGGTTGTAGAAAGGTTTAGCGAGCGTTGGGCCGCAGTGCCATGAATACAGTGAACTAGTATATACCATGAACTCGAGATGGTTAAAGATGGGAAGTAGACACGAAGCAAAAGCCGAATTCTCCTGTCTTTTATACCCCATTAGCAGCCATCGGCACGTACATTGAGCACTATCTGACAAGAATATGGTTGCCACGTTATACTCGCTGGGCGTAACCTCCTCGGTTTTAGAAAGGTTTAGCGAGCGTTGGGCCGCAGTGCCATGAATACAGTGAACTAGCATATACCATGAACTCGAGGTGGTTAAAGGTGGGAAGTGAACACAAAGCGCAAGCCGTAAGAAAGTGTGCGTGTGCCACCTCTCGTTTAGTCCTTGGAATGTCTGCTGGATGGCGGTGCTTCTATATGCGGAATATATTGTTAAGGATGTGATGGGTTTATTTACACTGAAAATACAAGCGCTCAACCGTCACTTCCGAATCACCATCACTCGAGAGCGTCCTACCTCTTCTTCTTTTTCAGTCTTTCAGTCCGCGTTCCATTTTCTTCCGGGCAAGACGAAGCTCACCGACCGAGTAGAAGCGATCGGTTTTTGTAGGGCTTAAATCGGGCAATGTGCACAAATTGCGTCTTAAGCGAACGCTGCTTCTGAGCTGTCACTTTCGCTACAACGTAAGTGACGACACTCAAGCACTGAGTAATGACGAATGGTCCTAAGTACTTGGAAATAAGCTTCTGGCAAAGCCCCTTCCTTCAAACGGGCGTCCACAGCCAGAAGAAATCACCCGTAGCGAAAGTCGCAGGCGGGTGTTTTGCGTCGTAACGGTCTTTCACGCGAGCGTGGGCGGAGAGTGCGGAACCGAGCAAGTCGACGAGCTTCTTCGGCGCGACGCAAAGTCTGCGCGATACTGGCATTTTTGTTCGTCGAAAAAGGAAGAATGGTGCCAAGGAAAATTTGGGGATGGCGAGCATAGAGGAGAAAGAAAGGCGTATAACCTGTGACCTCGTGTTTCGCGGTAATAAAGGTGTATGTAACAAAGGTAATACGGCATCCCAGTTTTTGTGATCCGCCGCGACGTACATTGAAAGCATGTTGACGGTACGATTGGTGCGCTCAGTGAGGTCGTTGGTCTGAGGGTGGTATGGCGTAGAAGGCCAATACTGGCACCCACAAAGCCGTAGCAACTCTGCGACAACCTCAGCGGTAAACTGCCGGCCGCGATCACTTATCACCACACGAAGGGCCCTGTGACGGAGTATAATCGAGTACAGAAGAAACCATGACACATCAGATGATGTGACTGAAGCAACCGCCATCGTTTCAGTGTACCGCGTAAGGTAATCTACGCACACAGTAATCCAGCGGTGGCTGGTGGTAGACTTGGGGAAAGAGCCCAGTAAATCTATGCCGACTTTTTCGAATGGTGATGTCGGTAGCTTGACTGGTCAGATGGCCGGTCAATGGCGTGGTAGGTTGTTTGTGGCGCTGGCAGACATAACAACTTGCGACGTAGTGCTTGGTGGTCTTCCAGATTCGAGGCCAGTAAAAACGTTGTCGGATATGGTGAAGCGTTCGGGCAAATCCAAAGTGCCCAGACGTGATGTCATCGTGCATGGCTTGGAATACCGCAAGACGCAGGCATTCTGGCACGACAAGGAGTAGTGTGGAACTATGGATGGAGAAATTCTTGCGATATATTAGGCTGTCATGAATCACGAATGGCGTGGTTCTTTCGGAGCTACGAGCCACATCAATCATTGGTTTCAGCGATGAGTCACGCTGTTGCTCGTGACGGAAGACGTCCTAATTCGGAAAGTTGGAGAAGATTTCAGCCAAGTAGTTAACGAAATCATCATCATCAGCATCCACAGTCGTAGATGGAAGACGTGATAAGCAGTCGGCATCTGCGTGACATCAACCACTCTTGTAGGTCACAGAATAATTATATTCTTGAAGCCGTAAGGCTCAGCGAGTCAACCGACCAGCTGGGTCACATAGTCCGACAAGCCAACAAAGCGAATGATGATCTGTGTCGATCTTGAATTGCCGGCCATACAAATAAGGTCTGAACTTTTGGACGGTGAAAACAACCGCAAGACATTCCAGTTCGGTGACCGTATAATTCCTCTCCGCCTTAGTCAAAGTATGACTTCAATGCGCCATGACGTGTTTGCGGCAGTCGTGATACTGCAATAGCACGGCACCAACACCGATCAGACTCCCGCGTAGCGTGTAAGCACCTCCTCGAAGACATCCTGCACGGAAAAAGGCAACGACTTATTTATCATGCGTTTCATCTCAGCTGAGTAGTTGGGCGCAGTCTGACTGATGGTTGGAGACTGTAAGACCATTCTGACATCAACTATGACCTACTTCTCAAACGTTCTCAGCTTAAATCCGGCTGGTAGGACAACAGGCTCTGTAGCTGCGTTCAGCGCCCACAAACAAGCATGTCCGTCGATGGCTGTAAGGACAGACCATGGGACCAGCACATTCTTTTTGATGGCACTAGTACAATCGGGCTCAATTAGTCCAGTATGGGGTCCTGAGCGGACGTGAGAAGAGCATACGGGAACTAGCATTGCTGTCCGACCAGGGATCGTCACATCTTCAAACAACGAAAGCGCATCGATGGGGAGAGTTGGAAAATCGTCAACTATGGCAGCGGGCAACGTACTTTGTAGAAGAATCTCTCCAGTTCCACAGTCAAGCGTAGCACCGCATTCATGAAAGAGGTCTATCCCTAAAATGACATCATGAGTTGCCCGAGACAGTACAGTGAATTCAACTCAGAAATTTTGTCCACCAATCATGAGTACAACTGAGCAAATACCAACAGGGCATAACGCTTTGCCTCCAACTCCACGAAAAGTTTCTTTACGATCCCACGTGAACATGACTTTGTGGCCCAAGAAACGATGCTTGAAATGAAGACTCATTACTGGAATAGCAGCACGTCTACAAGAGCAAGAGTGTGTACACTGTCTATACACACACGTACTTTGTTCATCAACATCACAGCAGAAGGAGGCATTGGCGAAACTGACCATGCCACGACCGCACCTTTCCCAGCTTTCCCACTTTCCCAGCTGATGCGGGGAAGGCGACCAACGATGCGGAGACGGCGACCGGCGGGAACGTGTCGGAGGTGGCGCCAGGCTTCGCTCGAAGGCGGGGGACTCGCTGCGAAATTCGTTGGGCCATTGCTGTGGGGGTGGTGGTCGGCAGGGTGAGTGGTCCAGGTTTCGCGCATACGAGGCGGGTACGTCGAAAAACGTGGCGGCACAGGTGGCCGACTGGGACAGAAGCATGAAATATGACCTGGGAGACCACATGTGTAGCAAACGGGGACTTGTCGGCTCTCATTAGCAGGAGCAGAGGTGGCAGAAGTACGCGGAGACACGTCGTGCTCTGCAGGAACATTTCATGATGATGCATAGTAGTCTTCAGGTAGAGGCCTGGTTGACGATGGTCGGAGGTCTGCAGCGGCACGCCGAGATGATGACATCCGTTGGTGGCCGTGATCCGTCGGGGAAAACGGAAGCCGCGTGGTGAAGTCTGATGTTTCCGTGCGCTGTTGGTTTTCGACGTGACGCTCTCGCATCCAGTAGGGAGGTGGTTCGGGGCACGTGGCGAACGAGCATTGGTGTTGAGCATCATTTGATGAAGCCGTACGAGCTCTTCTCGAACTACCCGACATACGAGGAAGGGAATGTCTTCACAGGCGGTGACGTCCATACTTGCGACAGTGGGAACATTGTCCAAGCGCCCGTACTTGGGTAAAATTCTCAGGGTCTTCAACGCCTCGAATGCGCGACACTGCTGCCTGAAAATGGCAGAAGTGTTCAAGTTCTCTTTCGTTATTAGAAAATTGTACACGTCCTCGGCGATGCCTTTTAACAAATGACCGGCCTTGTCTTCGTCAGACATATTTGCGTTGACAATCAGGCAAAGCTTCACTATCTATTCAACGTAGATTGTGCATGTTTCGCCGGCCAACTGAGCCCTACGTGACAGCATTTGCTCAGCTTTCTTTTTCATAGAACTCGTGTACCCAAAGTAGGCCTTCAGTTCATGAATATATATATCCCAAGTTGTGAAGACGTCTTAATGGTTCTCAAATCAAAGCAAAGCGGTCCCGGCAAGGAAGAATACTACGTTCACGAGCTTCGCCGGCGCGCTCCACTCGTAGTTGCGGCTCACTCTGTCGTAGTGCTTTAGCCAAGCATCCACGTCTTCATCAGTTTTACCTGAAAATATCCGTGGTTCAGGCGCCCAGTAGTGTGGTTGTAGAGGTCGACGGCCACCTTGTGCCAAGTCGGTGGCACTGGCAGATGCAGCAGCGTAGTACGTCAACAGTATTGCTGTGTCGTCGTTCATGCTGATGTTGTCCGGGAGTGGGCCAGCTAAGCGTCGATCTGCTTCTTCGAAGAACTTCTGCTGCGGGATTCAGGACGGCGAATTACTCAGCACCTCCACCAAAGCTGCTACGAATGTAATGGGTTTATTTACACTGAAAATACCAGCGCTCAACCGTCACTGCCGAATCACCATCGCTCAAGAGCGTCCTACCTCTTCTTCTTTTTCGCTCTTTCAGTCCGCGTTACAATATGATGAAAAGATGCGAGATGGTGGTACTTGGAGTGTTGACTAGATGAACGAACTGACACACAGACAGACGCATGGACGGACGCATGAATGGGTGCACGGACGGATGGACACATGGACGGACGCAGGGGCGGATGCATGGACGAAAGCAGGGACGGATGCACGGATGAACGTGCGTACGCACGAGCAGACGCACGCACGGATGGTCACACAGACAGGCGCATAGACGGACGGATGCTTCGCCCCACTCTCCCTCATTCACTTCGTGGATATGCTGCCATTTTTTTATTGAAACTACAGCGACTAGTTGTCTTTTCACCTTCATATCTACCTCCTTTTAGTCGGTGAAATAGAGCGATAGGGGTTTTGGCCTGGACGTGACTTTAAATTTTGCCAAGACAACTTCTACACACGTGCCTCTGTCCCTGGTGGGGTTCAGACGACGAGTACGAGCCCCAGCAGCCTTCCGCTCCTGGCGCTCCTTGTCGTGCATAGTCCGCCAAGTAGCACTATCCAGCAAGCGCACCAGTTGGGCAACAATACGAAATGAGAGCTCGCCGGCCGGCCCAACGACGGGAAGCCCGCGTGCAGCCAATCGGAGAGCAGCTGCACCACCAACGCCATCTAGCGTACCTTCACCCAACCGCAATATTGTACGCATGTCTATGGGCCAGCGCTTTCTCGGAAACGAGATGAGAAATGGGGATGACGGCACAGAATCCGTACAAAGTCATCCAGTATGTCGCCAGTCTACTGCAGTTTGCTTGCATCTCTATGGGACAGCGCCTTCTATTGCAGCTTAAGCCAACACCCGCAGGGGCGTCTGCGTAAGCAGGCATTTGGTGTGTAGCGGCCCCATGTACTCGAGCTAACGGAGGGGGGGGGGCTCACACCAGAGAAGGAATGGCCACTCTGGTGCAGTATCTGGCTACCTCCCATATGCATACGTCAATTTCTTGAGCTTAAATTGAGGACGACGCAGCAAGCAAGTGAAAGGAAAATGGTAGGTGTAACCGTGTAACCTTAAGAGACAAGAGAGCAGAGTGGATTAGGGTACGAACAGGTGTTAAGGATATAATCGTTGAAATCAAGAAGAGGAAATGGACATGGGCCGGGCTTATAGCACGTAGACAGGACAACCACTGGTCACTAAGGGTAACTAACTGGATTCCCAGAGAAGGCAAGAGAGTTAGGGGGGAGACAGAAGCTACAGAGGCGGCGGCGGCTGCTGCTGT